>JAKVIS010000251.1:0-99427 GCA_033119425.1 Bufotes viridis | reverse complement strand
GGGGCAGCGGAAGGGCTATGGGCACGCCCTGATATATAGGATTCTGTGGGGACTGCACAGCAGGGTGCGCCATCACAGCACCAGGTAGGGGCAGGATGGGGGCAGCGGAAGGGCTATGGGCACGCCCCTGATATATAGGATTCTGTGGGGACTGCACAGCAGGGTGCCATCACAGCACCAGGTAGGCAGGAGGGGGGCAGCGGAAGGGCCATGGGCACGCCCTGATATATAGGATTCTGTGAGGACTGCACAGCACCAGGTAGGGGCAAGAGGGGGGCAGCGGAAGAGCCATGGGCACGCCCTGATTTATAGGATTCTGTGAGGACTGCACAGCACCAGGTAGGGGCAAGAGGGCGGCAGCGGAAGGGCCATGGGCACGCCCTGATTTATAGGATTCTGCGAGGACTGCACAGCACCAGGTAGGGGCAAGAGGGCGGCAGCGGAAGGGCCATGGGCACGCCCTGATATATAGGATTCTGTGAGGACTGCACAGCAGGGTGCACCATCACAGCACCAGGTAGGGGCAAATAGGGGCAGCGGAAGGGCTATGGGCACGCCCTGATATATAGGATTCTGTGGGGACTGCACAGCAGGGTGCACCATCACAGCACCAGGTAGGGGCAGGAGGGGGCAGCGGAAGGGCCATGGGCACGCCCTGATATATAGGATTCTGTGAGGACTGCACAGCAGGGTGCACCATCACAGCACCAGGTAGGGGCAGGAGGGGGCAGCGGAAGGGCCATGGGCACGCCCTGATATATAGGATTCTGTGAGGACTGCACAGCAGGGTGCACCATCACAGCACCAGGTAGGGGCAAGAGGGGGCAGCGGAAGGGCCATGGGCACGCCCTGATATATAGGATTCTGTGAGGACTGCAGCAGGGTGCACCATCACAGCAGTAGGGGCAAGAGGGGGCAGCGGAAGGGCCATGGGCACGCCCTGATATATAGGATTCTGTGAGGACTGCACAGCAGGGTGCACCATCACAGCACCAGGTAGGGGCAAGAGGGGGCAGCGGAAGGGCCATGGGCACGCCCTGATATATAGGATTCTGTGAGGACTGCACAGCAGGGTGCACCATCACAGCACCAGGTAGGGGCAAGAGGGGGCAGCGGAAGGGCCATGGGCACGCCCTGATATATAGGATTCTGTGAGGACTGCACAGCAGGGTGCACCATCACAGCACCAGGTAGGGGCAAGAGGGGGCAGCGGAAGGGCCATGGGCACGCCCTGATATATAGGATTCTGTGAGGACTGCACAGCAGGGTGCACCATCACAGCACCAGGTAGGGGCAAGAGGGCGGCAGCGGAAGGGCCATGGGCACGCCCTGATTTATAGGATTCTGTGAGGACTGCACAGCAGGGTGCACCATCACAGCACCAGGTAGGGGCAAGAGGGGGCAGCGGAAGGGCCATGGGCACGCCCTGATATATAGGATTCTGTGAGGACTGCACAGCAGGGTGCACCATCACAGCACCAGGTAGGGGCAAGAGGGGGCAGCGGAAGGGCCATGGGCACGCCCTGATATATAGGATTCTGTGAGGACTGCACAGCAGGGTGCACCATCACAGCACCAGGTAGGGGCAAGAGGGGGCAGCGGAAGGGCCATGGGCACGCCCTGATATATAGGATTCTGTGAGGACTGCACAGCAGGGTGCACCATCACAGCACCAGGTAGGGGCAAGAGGGGGCAGCAGAAGGGCCATGGGCACGCCCTGATATATAGGATTCTGTGAGGACTGCACAGCAGGGTGCACCATCACAGCACCAGGTAGGGGCAAGAGGGGGCAGCGGAAGGGCCATGGGCACGCCCTGATATATAGGATTCTGTGAGGACTGCACAGCAGGGTGCACCATCACAGCACCAGGTAGAGGCAGGAGGGTGGCAGCGGAAGGGCCATGGGCACGCCCTGATATATAGGATTCTGTGAGGACTGCACAGCAGGGGTGCACCATCACAGCACCAGGTAGAGGCAAGAGGGGGGCAGCGGAAAGGCCATGGGCACGCCCTGATATATAGCATTTTGTGAGGACTTTACAGCAGGGTGCACCATCACAGCACCAGGTAGGGGCAAGAGGGGGGCAGCGGAAGGGCCATGGGCACGCCCTTATATATAGTATTCTGTGAGGACTGCACAGCAGGGTGCGCCATCACAGCATCAGGTATGGGTAAGAGGGGGCAGCGGAAGGGCCATGGGCACGCCCTGATATATAGGATTCTGTGAGGACTGCACAGCAGGGGTGCACCATCACAGCACCAGGTAGGGGCAAAAGGGGGCAGCGGAAGGGCCATGGGCACGCCCTGATATATAGGATTCTGTGAGGAATGCACAGCACCAGGTAGAGGCAGGAGGGGGCAGCGGAAGGGCCATGGGCACGCCCTGATATATAGGATTCTGTGAGGACTGCACAGCAGGGGTGCACCATCACAGCACCAGGTAGGGGCAAGAGGGGTGCAGCGGAAAGGCCGTGGGCACGCCCTGATATATAGGATTCTGAGGACTGCACAGCAGGGTGCACCATCATAGCACCAGGTAGGGGCAAGAGGGGGCAGCGGAAGCGCCATGGGCACGCCCTGATATATAGGATTCTGTGAGGACTGCACAGCAGGGTGCACCATCACAGCACCTGGTGGGGGCAAGAGGGGGGCAGCGGAAGCACCATGGGCACGCCCTGATATATAGGATTCTGTGAGGACTGCACAGCACCAGGTAGAGGCAAGAAGGAGGCAGTGGAAGCACCATGGGCACGCCCTGATATATAGGATTCTGTGAGGACTGCACAGCAGGGGTGCACCATCACAGCACCAGGTAGGGGCAAAAGGGGGCAGCGGAAGGGCCATGGGCACGCCCTGATATATAGGATTCTGTGAGGACTGCACAGCACCAGGTAGAGGCAGGAGGGGGCAGCGGAAGGGCCATGGGCACGCCCTGATATATAGGATTCTGTGAGGACTGCACAGCAGGTTGCACCATCACAGCACCAGGTAGGGGCAAGAGGGGGGCAGTGGAAGGGCCATGGGCACGCCCTGATATATAGGATTCTGTGGGGACTGCACAGCAGGGTGCACCATCACAGCACCAGGTAGGGGCAAGATGGCGGCAGCGGAAGGGCCATGGGCACGCCCTGATATATAGGATTCTGTGGGGACTGCACAGCAGGGTGCACCATCACAGCACCAGGTAGGGGCAAGATGGCGGCAGCGGAAGGGCCATGGGCACGCCCTGATTTATAGGATTCTGTGAGGAATGCACAGCAGGGTGCACCATCACAGCACCAGGTAGGGGCAAGAGGGGGGCAGTGGAAGGGCCATGGGCACGCCCTGATATATAGGATTCTGTGAGGACTGCACAGCAGGGGTGCACCATCACAGCACCAGGTAGGGGCAAAATGGGGCAGCGGAAGGGCCATGGGCACGCCCTGATTTATAGGATTCTGTGAGGACTGCACAGCAGGCTGCACCATCACAGCACCAGGTAGGGGCAAGAGGGAGGCAGCGGAAGCGCCATGGGCACGCCCTGATTCATTGGATTCTGTGAGGACTGCACAGCAGGGTGCACCATCACAGCACCAGGTAGGGGCAAGAGGGAGGCAGCAGAAGGGCCATGGGCACGCCCTGATATATAGGATTCTGTGAGGACTGCACAGCAGGGTGCACCATCACAGCACCAGGTAGGGGCAAAAGGGTGGCAGCGGAAGGGCCATGGGCACGCCCTGATATATAGGATTCGGTGAGGACTTCACAGTAGGGGTGTACCATCACAGCACCAGGTAGGGGCAAGAGGGAGGCTGCGGAAGCGCCATGGGCACGCCCTGATTCATAGGATTCTGTGAGGACTGCACAGCAGGGTGCACCATCAGAGCACCAGGTAGGGGCAAGAGTGAGGCAGCGGAAGGGCCATGGGCACGCCCTGATATATAGGATTCTGTGAGGACTTCACAGCAGGGTGCACCATCACAGCACCAGGTAGAGGCAAGAGGGGGGCAGCGGAAGGGCTATGGGCACGCCCTGATATATAGGATTCTGTGGGGACTGCACAGCACCAGGTAGAGGTAGGAGGGGGCAGCGGAAGGGCCATGGGCACGCCCTGATATATAGGATTCTGTGGGGACTGCACAGCACCAGGTAGAGGCAGGAGGGGGCAGCGGAACTGCCATGTGCACGCCCTGATATATAGACAGGCAGTTCCATGTAGATTTGACCCATGCACGCGGCCTGCTCCATCTTATTAGAGCTGCCATCTCTGGTCCATCTCTGTGCTGCTATCATCCTGGGAAGGCCCTGACAACCTGCCTGTGTGGGCCTCGCCGTCGTGGATGGTCATTGTCAGGGCGTAGCTACCTCTGCACCTCTTATAGCTTCGCCCTGATTTATAGTCAGTGATTTCACAATACGCTGCAAAGCAAGGCGGCCTGTCATGGGGACTGTGCTGACATCTGGTGGCCAATGTGTAAACTGCAAGATTCCTCCACTCCTGTCCATGTCTACATCCTCCAACCTAGAGCAGACCGTATCGCACAGGAGAGGATTAGATACACAGCTCAGCAAACAGTATCACACCGGATAGGATTATATACACTGCTCAGCAGACCGTAATACACAGGAGAGGATTAGATACATAGCTCAGCAAACAGTATCGCACTGGATAGGATTAGATACACAGCTCAGCAGACCGTAATACACAGGAGAGGATTAGATACACAGCTCAGCAGACCGTATCACACAGGAGAGGATTAGATACACAGCTCAGCAGACCGTATCACACAGGAGAGGATTAGATACACAGCTCAGCAAACAGTATCACACTGGATAGGATTAGATACACCGCTCAGCAGACTGTATCACACAGCATAGGATTAGATACACAGCTCAGCAGACGGTATCACACTGGATAGGATTAGATACACAGCTTAGCAGACTGTATCACACAGGATAGGATTAGATACACAGCTCAGCAGACAGTAACACACAGGAAAGGATTAGATACACAGCTCAGCAGACAGTATCACACAGGATAGGATTAGATACACAGCTCAGCAGACAGTATCACACAGGATAGGATTAGATACACCGCTCAGCAGACGGTATCACACTGGATAGGATTAGATACACAGCTCAGCAGACAGTATCACGCAGGATAGGATTAGATACACAGCTCAGCAGACGGTATCACACAGGACAGGATTAGATACACAGATCAGCAGACAGTATCACACAGGATAGGATTAGATACACAGCTCAGGAGACAGTAACACACAGGATAGGATTAGATACACAGCTCAGCAGACAGTATCACACAGGATAGGATTAGATACACCGCTCAGCAGACGGTATCACACTGGATAGGATTAGATACACAGCTCAGCAGACAGTATCACACAGCATAGGATTAGATACACAGCTCAGCAGACAGTATCACACAGGATAGGATTAGATACACAGCTCAGCAGACCGTATCACACAGGATAGGATTAGATACACAGCTCAGCAGACAGTATCACATGGTAGGATTAGATACACAGCTCAGCAGACTGTATCACACAGGATAGGATTAGATACAAAGCTCAGCAGACAGTATCGCACACGGTGGGATTAGATACAGCAATCAGCAGATGGTATCACATGGCAGGATTAGATACACAGCTCAGCAGGCAGTATCACACAGGATAGGATTAGGTACACAGCTCAGCAGACCTTATCACACAAGATAGGATTAGATACACAGCTCAGCAGACAGTATCACACAAGATAGGATTAGATAAACAGCTCAGCAGACTGTATCACACAGGAAAGGATTAGATACACAGCTCAGCAGAGCGTATCTCACATGGCGTGATTAGGTACAGAAGTTCAGTAGATGGTATCACATGGCAGGATTAGATACAGCAATCGGTAGATGGTATCACATGGCAGGGTCAGACACAGTGGCTCAGTGGACAGTAGCACGTACGATACAGTCGGATTAGATACATAGTTCAGCAGACAGTATCGCACAGGATAGGATTAGATACACAGCTTAGCAGACAGTAACACACAGGATAGGATTAGATACATAGCTCAGCAGACAGTATCGCACACGGTGGGATTAGATACACAGCTCAGCAGACAGTATCGCACACGGTGGGATTAGATACAGCAATCAGCAGATGGTATCACATGGCAGAGTCAGACTCAGTGGCTCAGTGGACAGTAGCACGTACCATACAGTCGGATTAGATACATGGCTCTCTGTCCTCTCAGGTGCTGGATCGGATACAATGGCACTTGCTGGGAGCCCGACCCCTGGCCCTGCAGATCATGGAGCAGCTCCTCAGCAGCCCGGCCTGTCCTGTGAGTATTCAGCTCGGGGAGGATGGGATGAGACTTCCAGCTGTCTTCTTCTCTCCATCCATTGCAGGTCCGTATGTGGCCTGGGTGCAGTGTGCCGATCAGACCTGCATGAAGTGGAGGCGGCTGGGCCATCAGGTAGATCCATGGCTGCTCCCCGCAGACTGGTCATGTGAGCAGAACACAGGTATGTCCCCGCATAGACGTCGGGCCCCCAGCTCTGTGTCGCTCTGCTATTCCTGATTTCTCTTCTAGATGGTGAATATAACAGATGTGATGTAGCAGAGGAGCGCTGCTCTGAGTATGAGAGGGTCATTTATGCGGAGTACGTGCCGGGATCCGTGGTTTGGGTGAAGCAGCTCGGACATCCATGGTGAGATACGTCACACAGACCATTCCTGTAGTCTCAGCTCTCCATCTTCATGGACAGCCCCTTACTATGGCTGTCTGTCAGGCTCAGGCCACATCGTTTTATATGTTCCCACATCATACAGTGTGCGCTGTTAGCCTGAATGTGTATATCTGTCTGCCGCCGCCGCCGCACAGTGTCACCGAGTGTGACAGGTACATGTAATCCTAAATACGTATATTGAGCTCAGCGGTGGCCCCCCTGCTGATAGCAAATGGTCCAGAGTGAAGTGGTTATGGATGTCGCCTTCTTGGTCTAGGCAGTAATGATTTTATTGGTAAATATCTGATTTTTAGCCAGTTAAGGGGTTAGTATTGCATTCCCTGGTGGGCTAGGGTAGTGAAAGGTGTTAGCTAACAATCCCTGTTGGTCTAGGTCAGTGAAGAGGTAATTATACATTCCCTCAGAAGAGGGGTCGATAATGAATTCTGTGGGGCTTTGGGACAGTGAAGGTTTAATTACACATTACCTGGAGGTCTAGGGCAGTAAAAGGGTGATGTCTATATTCCACAGAAATCTATGGCAATGAAATCTACTGGCTGCAGGCTCTCTCTGTACTGGCTGCAGGCTCTCTCCTGTACTGGCTGCAGGCTCTCTCCTGTACTGGCTGCAGGCTCTCTCCTGTACTGGCTGCAGGCTCTCTCCTGTACTGGCTGCAGGCCCTCTCATGTACTGGCTGCAGGCTCTCTCTGTACTGGCTGCAGGCTCTCTCCTGTACTGGCTGCAGGCTCTCTCCTGTACTGGCTGCAGGCTCTCTCCTGTACTGGCTGCAGGCTCTCTCCTGTACTGGCTGCAGGCCCTCTCATGTACTGGCTGCAGGCTCTCTCTGTACTGGCTGCAGGCTCTCTCCTGTACTGGCTGCAGGCTCTCTCCTGTACTGGCTGCAGGCTCTCTCCTGTACTGGCTGCAGGCTCTCTCCTGTACTGGCTGCAGGCTCTCTCATGTACTGGCTGCAGGCTCTCTTATGTACTGCTTGCAGGCCCTCTCGTGTACTGGCTGCATGTTCTCTCGTGTACTAGCTGCAGGCCCTCTCAAGTACTGGCTGCAGGCTCTCTCATGTACTGGCTGCAGGCCCTCTCGTGTACGGGCTGCATGTTCTCTCATGTACTGGCGGCAGGCCCTCTCATGTACTGGCTGCAGGCTCTCTCCTGTACTGGCTGTAGGCTCTCTCCTGTACTGGCTGCATGTTCTCTCGCATACTGGCTGCAGGCTCTATCATGTACTGGCTGCAGGCCCTTTCATGTACTGGCTGCAGGCCCTCTCATGTACTGGCTGCAGGCCCTCTTTATGTACTGGCTGCAGGCTCTCTTGTGTGGGCTGCATGTTCTCTCGTGTACTGGCTGCAGGCTCTCTCCTGTATTGGCTGCAGGCTCTCTCCTGTATTGGCTGCAGGCTCTCTCCTGTACTGGCTGCAGGCTCTCTCATGTACTGGCTGCAGGCTCTCTCATGTACTGGCTGCAGGCTCTCTCATGTACTGGCTGCAGGCTCTCTCCTGTACTGGCTGCAGGCCCTCTAATTTACTGGCTGCATGCTCTCTCATGTACTGGCTGCAGGCCCTCATGTACTGGCTGCAGGCTCTTTCATGTATTGGCTGCAGGCTCTCTCCTGTACTGGCTGCAGGCCCTCTCATTTACTGGCTGCAGGCCCTCTCATTTAATGGCGGCAGTCTCTCTACTGTACTGGCAGCAGGCCCTCTCATTTACTGGCTGCAGGCTCTCTCCTGTACTAGCTGCAGGCCCTCTCATTTACTGGCTGCATGCTCTCTCATGTACTGACTGCAGACCCTCTCATGTACTGGCTGCAGGCTCTCTCATGTATTGGCTGCAGGCTCTCTCCTGTACTGGCTGCAGGCCCTCTTATTTACTGGCTGTGGGCTCTGTCATTTACTGGCTGCAGGCTCTCTCATGTACTGGCTGCAGACTCACTTCTGTACTGGCTGCAGGCTCTCATGTATTGGCTGCAGGCTCTCTTATGTACTGGCAGCAGGCCCTCTCATGTACTGGCTGCAGGCCCTCTCATTTACTGGCTGCAGGCCCTCATTTACTGGCAGCAGGCTCTGTCATGTACTGGCTGCAGGCTCCCTCCTGTACTGTCTGCAGGCCCTCTCATTTACTGGCTGCAGCCCTCTCATTTACTGGCTGCAGGCTCTCTCATTTACTGGCTGCTGGCTCTATCATGTACTGGCTGCAGGCTCTACCATGTACTGGCTGCAGGCTCTCTTATGTACGGGCTGCATGTTCTCTCGTGTACTGGCTGCAGGCTCTCTCATGTACTGGCTGCAGGCCCTCTCATGTACGGGCTGCAGGCTCTCTCCTGTACTGGCTGCATTCTGACTCCTGTGTATGCTGGTTGCTTGGGGCGTGCTGGCTGCAGTGGTGTGTGTGTGAACTGTGGCCCGTGTTTGTGGCTTTGGTGTCTGCATATCTGTGGTTCCTGTCTCTGGTGCCATGGAGGCTGGTTGCATGCGCTTTGTGTACTGGCTGTGGGTATTCCCATGCATGCTGGTTCTGCGATGCGTGCTGGCTGCGGCCTTGAGTGTGAACAGGGACTGAGTTTGGATTCACTTGTGATTGTATGTTCTGTGCTTCTTGTTAATCCTGGTTCTGATGGGGTTTACGGTCCCTGGTCTGGGCCTGAGCGTGGCTTATCAGGTGCCCTCCTTATGCAGATATTTCTATCTGTGAGCTGTGGGGCTTGGGGTCAGGCTGTCTTGTGCCTTGCTGGGTGTAGCCCCTCGCTGCTGACCCAGGGGGTTTCGCCACCTGCCCTTGTTTGTGGTGTCGCCTGGTAATGTGTAGTTGCTTTGTCTGATCTTCTGTACCTGTTCTCTGTCTGGATCCACTCGGTCCTATGTCCAGCCTGGCAGTGCTTACTGCTTCTGATCCACTCTGTCCTATGTCCAGCCTGGCAGTGCTTACTGCTTCTGATCCACTCTGTCCTATGTCCAGCCTGGCAGTGCTTACTGCTTCTGATCCTGTCTGTCCTATGTTCAGCCTGGCAGTGCTTACTGCTTCTGATCCACTCTGTGCTATGTCCAGCCTGGCAGTGCTTACTGCTTCTGATCCTGTCTGTCCTATGTCCAGCCTGGCAGTGCTTACTGCTTCTGATCCACTCTGTCCTATGTCCAGCCTGGCAGTGCTTACTGCTTCTGATCCACTCTGTCCTATGTCCAGCCTGGCAGTGCTTACTGCTTCTACTCCTCTCTGTCCTATGTCCAGCCTGGCAGTGCTTACTGCTTCTGATCCACTCTGTCCTATGTCCGCCTGGCAGTGCTTACTGCTTCTGATCCACTCTGTCCTATGTCCGTCCTGGCAGTGCTTACTGCTTCTGATCCACTCGGTCCTATGTCCAGCCTGGCAGTGCTTACTGCTTCTGATCGTGTCTGTTCTATGTCCAGCCTGGCAGTGCTTACTGCTTCTGATCCACTCTGTTCTATGTCCAGCCTGGCAGTGCTTACTGCTTCTGATCCACTCGGTGCTATGTCCAGCCTGGCAGTGCTTACTGCTTCTGATCCACTCTGACCTATGTCCAGCCTGGCAGTGCTTACTGCTTCTACTCCTCTCTGTCCTATGTCCAGCCTGGCAGTGCTTACTGCTTCTGATCCACTCTGTCCTATGTCTGTCCTGGCAGTGCTTACTGCTTCTGATCCACTCGGTCCTATGTCCAGCCTGGCAGTGCTTACTGCTTCTGATCGTGTCTGTTCTATGTCCAGCCTGGCAGTGCTTACTGCTTCTGATCCACTCTGTCCTATGTCCAGCCTGGCAGTGCTTACTGCTTCTGATCCACTCTGTCCTATGTCCAGCCTGGCAGTGCTTACTGCTTCTGATCCACTCTGTCCTATGTCCAGCCTGGCAGTGCTTACTGCTTCTGATCCACTCTGTCCTATGTCCAGCCTGGCAGTGCTTACTGCTTCTGATCCACTCTGTCCTATGTCCAGCCTGGCAGTGCTTACTGCTTCTGATCCACTCTGTCCTATGTCCAGCCTGGCAGTGCTTACTGCTTCTGATCCACTCTGTCCTATGTCCAGCCTGGCAGTGCTTACTGCTTCTGATCCACTCTGTCCTATGTCCAGCCTGGCAGTGCTTACTGCTTCTGATCCACTCTGTCCTATGTCCAGCCTGGCAGTGCTTACTGCTTCTGATCCACTCTGTCCTATGTCCAGCCTGGCAGTGCTTACTGCTTCTGATCCTACTCTGTCCTATGTCCAGCCTGGCAGTGCTTACTGCTTCTGATCCACTCTGTCCTATGTCCAGCCTGGCAGTGCTTACTGCTTCTGATCCACTCTGTCCTATGTCCAGCCTGGCAGTGCTTACTGCTTCTGATCCACTCTGTCCTATGTCCAGCCTGGCAGTGCTTACTGCTTCTGATCCACTCTGTCCTATGTCCAGCCTGGCAGTGCTTACTGCTTCTGATCCACTCTGTCCTATGTCCGTCCTGGCAGTGCTTACTGCTTCTGATCCACTCTGTCCTGTGTCCAGCCTGGCAGTGCTTACTGCTTCTGATCCAGTCTGATAGTGGACTCACAAGCTAACGGCTTTTACTCCACCGAGGCCGGGTACCTTGGTGGCGCGTCTCAGGTGCACCACAGCAAACCACAATATGTATCTCCTTAATAGGCTTCTTGGACTATTCTCGGAGATTCTGTTCAAACCTGTGGGGTGAACACCTGCACCAAAACATGATGCTCTTGACAGGCATCCGCATTACCCTGCAGCTTTCCCGCTCGATGTTCCACAGAGAAATAAAAATTCTTTAAGGAGAGAAACCACCCAATGACCCGAGCATTTCTCTCCGTGGAATTTCTCATCCAGACCAATAGTGAATGGTCCGTCACCAAGCGAAAATGTCGCCCCGTTTTTTTCTGCTGGGGTAGGCTTTCATCTCAAATAAGTGATAGGATGTTCTTCTCCGTTCACTTTTTGAGACAGAGCGGCTCCTAGCCCTACTTCAGACGCATCCGTTTGGACCATGAATTCATCCTTAAAGTTGGGGTTGGACAGGACGGGCTGTTCACATGGGGCCAATTTCAGGGCCTGAAACACTTCTTCTGCCTGAGGATTCCACCCAATCCTGACTGACTTCCTTCCTTTCAGCAGATTGGTCAGGGGTGCAGCCCACCCGGCGAAATTGGGTATAAACCGCCTATAATACCCAATTAGGCTGAGAACCTTTTCGACTTGCTTCATTGTGAGAGGTCGAGTACTGTATCTCCTGGGGAGAAGGTCCTGACGGTGGCCTTTCTATCATACCCCCGGCTTTGAGCTGCCTGGGCCTCTTCTAGATGTTCTCTCACAATGGGCATTACTGACGCGATCCAGCCCTGCATATCTGCAATGTGCTCTATTACACTCTAAGGGTCCATTCACATGTGCGCATTCAGTGTCCGCACCCGTTCCGCAATTATGCGGGACAGGTGCGGACCCATTCATTCTGAATGGGGATGGAATGGATGCGAAGAGCGCACTGTGTGCTCTCCGCATCCGCTTTTCCGGAGTGCGCCGCCGAACTTATGGTCCATGGCTCCGGAAAGTAATAGAACATGTCCTATACTTGTCTGCAGCTGTGGACAAGAATTGGCTGCTCTATGGGAGTGCCGGCCGGGTGTGTTGCGGATCCGCAACACACCACAGACGAGTGAATGGACCCTTATGGGGAGTAGGCTCCTGCTCCCTCGTCTCTTTGGCAGTGTCCAGCAGGCCTCTGGGATGTCTGCCATATAACAGTTCGAACGGGGAAAACTGCGGTACCTCTCGGACGGCGAACATCAAATATGGCAGCAAAATATCCCAGCCCTTCTCATCCTGGGATACCACCCTTCTTCACATACTCTTTACAGTTTTAGTAACCCTTTCCACCAGCCCATCTGTTTGGGGGTGGTACGCTGAGGTGCGCAACTGCTTGACCCGGAGCAGCTTGCACAACTCCTTTGTCACTTTGAACATACAGTTGTGTTCAAAATGATTCCCCCCCCAATGCTGTGAAGGGTTTTAGGGAATTTCGTGCACATTTGTAATTGTGTTCAGAATGAAATCTTACAAGGACTTTTTAAAGAACCAAATGCAACTAAAATGACATCAATTGTTTTTGTAATACAGTATTAAATGTTTTTTTTGTGATTTCTTCATTGACACAATTATTCAACCCCTTAAAGACGACCACTCTTAAGAACAGAGGTTCATTCAAGTGTTTTCCATCAGGTATTGAAATCCCCTGTGGATGTCAAGGAGCAGCAATCAAGCAGAATAAGCCCCAATTAGGCAGATGTAAAATGACTGTGATACTCGGCTCCTTCTAGACATTTACTGGTGAGTTTACAGACATGGTGAAGTCAGGAGAATGGTCCAGGAAGACAAGAGAAGAGGTGATTTCTCTTCACAGGAAGGGCAATGGCTATAAGAAGATTGCAGAGATGTTACACATACCAAGAGACACCATAGGAAGCATCATTCGCAAATTCAAGGCAAAGGGCACTGTTGAAACGCTACCTGGTCGTGGCAGAAAGAAGATGCTGACTTCGACTGCTGTGCGCTACCTGAAGCGCAAAGTGGAGAAAAGTCCCGATGTGACTGCTGAGGAACTGAAAAAGATTTGTCAGATGCGGGTACTGAAGTTTCAGCTCAGACAATAAGGCGCACACTGCGTAATGAAGGCCTCCATGCCAGAACTCCCAGGCGCACCCCTTGCTGTCTCCAAAGAATAAGAAGAGTCGACTGCAGTATGCCAAAAGTCATGTGGACAAACCACAAAAGTTTTGGGATAGTGTTCTGTGGACTGATGAAACAAAATTAGAACTGTTTGGGCCCATGGATCAACGCTATGTTTGGAGGAGGAAGAACAAGGCCTATGAAGAAAAGAACACCTTGCCTACTGTGAAGCATGGCGGGGGGTCAATCATGCTTTGGGGCTGTTTTGCTTCTACAGGTACAGGGAAGCTTCAGCGTGTGCAAGGTACCATGAATTCTCTTCAGTACCAGGAGATATTGGATGAAAATGTGATGCAGTCCGTCACAAACCTGAGGCTTGGGAGGCGTTGGACCTTTCAACAGGACAATGATCCCAAGCATACCTCCAAGTCCACTAGAGCATGGCTGCAGATTAAAGGCTGGAACATTGTGAAGTGGCCATCGCAGTCACCAGACTTACATCCGATTGAGAACCTCTGGTGGGACTTAAAGAAAGCAGCTGCAGCGCGCAAGCCTAAGAATGGGACTGAACTGGAGGCTTTTGCCCATGAAGAATGGGCGAAGATACCCGTAGATCGCTGCAAGACCCTTGTGTCAGGCTATGCTTCACGTGTAAAAGCCGTTATACCTGGAAAAGGATGTTGTACTAAGTACTAAGAGTGAATGTCACTTGGGGTTGGATAAAACTGATAATGATGTGAGCACAGAAAAGACATTTGTGGTGATTTCATTATAAATGTTATGTTATATTTGTCTGACTTACAAGACGACGGAAATGATCAAAATCAATGTCAAACTGGAGAAAACACTCAATTTCAGTGGGGGTGGAATCATTTTGAACACAACTGTAGAAGGAGTACCTTCATCCGTAAGGATCTCTTTGGGCAACCCAATGCGGCAAAACATGGCAAATAGTTCCCTGGCAATAAATTTGTCTGAAGTATTGCGGAGAGGAATGGCCTCCGGATACCGAGTCACATAGTCCAATACCACTTATATGTGTTGGAGGCCCGGGGCCGACTTTACCACGGGCCCCTCAAGATCCATAACGATCTGCTCAAAACCTACCTCTATAATGGGAAGAGGTACCAATGGACTACGGAAATTCGCTGTGGGAGCAATAATCTGACACTCTGGACACGACTCTCTTCATAGACACCAGGCCAAAAGAATGGCCAGAGTATACTCTCTAGTGTCTTTTTGACCCCAACATGACCTCCCATTACGAGTGTGAGCCAAGTCTAATCCTGCCTGGCGGTAGGGCTGTGGTACTTCTAGCTTCACTACCTCCTGTCGGACCTGTCGATGTGGTACAGTAAGTCCTGGGAAACAGCCATATGGGGAGACACCGCTTCTGCGCCCAGTCACTCACTCTCTGGCCCATACCAGAGCGGGTTCCTGGAGTTAGGCGGTCCCGAACCGGTCCTGGGACACCTCCAGCTCCGGTATAGATGTGCCCTCTTCGGCCAAAACCTCTAGGGGAAACCTATTGGGATTACACTCTGGCCCTAAGATGGGGACCCCTACGGCCGTTACCCCGGAATGAGGGTCTTCGGGTTCAGGACCCGGGGAGTCTTTCTCCACATGAGATCGCGCTCCATACTTTCATAAGGACCAGAATATGGGTAAATCTTTTCCCAAAATAGCCCCGTATGGAAGATCTTTTCCACTCCCACCACGTGCTGTACCTCCCCGCCCGGCGTGTCCATGACAACCATCGCCGTCGGATACTCTCAAATATCCCCATGGATACAGATAACGGAGACCTTTTGTTCAGAGGGATTTTTCTGACAAACCAGTGACACCTGCACTGGGTTCACTAGATTCCCGGAGTCTAACAGTGCGTTAATCCGGTACCCGTTACTGGACACCTGGCACATGGGAGGTTCACCAGCGCTCAGCAGGGTGTCTGCGGTACAGGCAGGCCTGGCGTAGAATGAGGATCGGCATTGAAATCCACAGTCCATGAGGGGCAGTTAGCGGCCCTATGTCCAGGCCCCTGGCACCCCCAGCATCGGATAAATATGTCCTCACGTGCCCACGCAGCACGCTTAATGGGCCTTTCGGTTGCCTTTTCCCCTGCTTGGAATCAGGACCTTCTATAAAAGCCAGGCCCGGATTACCAGCTACCAGTGTCCACTATCTATTCTAGTGGACACTCTAACTTCTGGCTTCCACTCCACCAAGGCCGGGTACCTTGGTGGCACGTCTCAGGTGCACCACAGCAAACCACAATATGTATCTCCTTAATAGGTTTTCTGCACCACTCTGGGAGATACATACCGTCCTTCATATATGAGGCCTGTGACTGCCTCACAGGGGTTACGGTAAGAGCAGTGAGACTATGGACTCTTTACTGTAAGAGCAGTGAGACTATGTACTCTATACTGTAAGAGCAGTGAGACTATGGACTCTTTACTGTAAGAGCAGTGAGACTATGGACTCTATACTGTAAGAGCAGTGAGACTATGGACTCTTTACTGTAAGAGCAGTGAGACTATGGACTCTTTACTGTAAGAGCAGTGAGACTATGGACTCTGTACTGTAAGAGCAGTGAGACTATGGACTCTGTACTGTAAGAGCAGTGAGACTATGGACTCTATACTGTAAGAGCAGTGAGACTATGGACTCTTTACTGTAAGAGCAGTGAGACTATGGACTCTTTACTGTAAGAGCAGTGAGGCTATGGGCTCTTTACTGTAAGAGCAGTGAGACTATGGACTCTTTACTGTAAGAGCAGTGAGACTATGGACTCTGTACTGTAAGAGCAGTGAGACTATGGACTCTGTACTGTAAGAGCAGTGAGACTATGGACTCTTTACTGTAAGAGCAGTGAGGCTATGGGCTCTTTACTGTAAGAGCAGTGAGACTATGGACTCTTTACTGTAAGAGCAGTGAGACTACGGGCTTTTTACTGTACGAGCAGTGAGACTACGGACTCTTTACTGTAAGAGCAGTGAGACTATGGACTCTTTACTGTAAGAGCAGTGAGACTATGGACTCTTTACTGTAAGAGCAGTGAGACTATGGACTGTATACTGTAAGAGCAGTGGGACTATGGCAGGGCTCGACAAATGCCAGGTCGCCATGGCGACCAGGAATTTGGTCCTGGCGCCTGGGTAGTTGTCAGCCCGTTCTGTCAGGTGCCCGGGCGCAGGGTCCGGCGCGGACTAGGAGCGCCGGCCCCCTTCATGCTGCAGCCGCCCGAGCGCTCTGTATAGAGCCTCAGGCGGCTGCAGCACTGCCCGGTCTGGCGCGTCCATGAGGGCGCACCGCCCGGGCACAGCATGAAGAGAGGGACTGACAGGAGGGAAGCGCTTAGCGCTCCCTCCTGTCAGTTCCTCATTGTAGCGTGGCCGAGCCTACCGTGGTCCGCGGTACAGGAGCATCTGTCTCCTGTACCCGGCCGGACTGACATGAAGTGCGCACACAGTGTGCACTTCCTGTCAATCCGCCCGAGTACAGGAAACTAAAGCTCCTGTACCCGTGGGACTATACAAAGCTTCGGCCACGCTACACTAGAGGCAGGGGAGGAAGAGGGAGAAAGTGAATGACAAGGGGGGAGAAAGTGAATGACAAGGGGAGAAAGTGAATGACAAGGGGGAGAAAGTGAATGACAAGGGGGAGAAAGTGAATGACAAGGGGGGAGAAAGTGAATGACAAGGGGGAGAAAGTGAATGACAAGGGGGGAGAAAGTGAATGACAAGGGGGAAGTGAATGACAAGGGGGAGAAAGTGAATGACAAGGGGGTGAGAGAAAGTGAATGACAAGGGGAAAGAGATTGACAAGACGGACCCCTCTGCCCTCTCTCCTCCGGACCCCTCTGCCCTCTCCTCCGGACCCCTCTGCCCTCTCCTCCGGACCCCTCTGCCCTGCTCCTCCGGACCCCTCTGCCCTGCCCTCCGGACCCCTCTGCCCTCCCCTCCGGACCCCTCTGCCCTGCCCTCCGGACCCCTCTGCCCTGCCCTGCCCTCTCCGGACCCCTCTGCCCTGCCCTCCGGACCCCTCTGCCCTGCCCTCCGGACCCCTCTGCCCTGCCCTCCGGACCCCTCTGCCCTGCCCTCCGGACCCCTCTGCCCTGCCCTCCGGACCCCTCTGCCCTGCTCCTCCGGACCCCTCTGCCCTCTCCTCCGGACCCCTCTGCCCTCTCCTCCGGACCCCTCTGCCCTCTCCTCCGGACCCCTCTGCCCTCTCCTCCGGACCCCTCTGCCCTCCCCTCCGGACCCCTCTGCCCTCCCCTCCGGACCCTGTAATCCTTGTAAGGGTTTCCACATGTCATGGCGGCCGCAAGTGGCGATCACTTAGACGCTGGCAGCATCTGACGTGTCATATAACCTATTGAAAAGGGAAGCATTATGGGGGCCCTATATACTCGCACATTATGGGGGCACTATGGAAAACAGGGTAGGAACACTATGGGGGCATCTACTGGGGGCCCTATGTACTGGCATGCATTATTGGGGGGCTCTATAGAGAAGTGGGGGGGGAGCAGCACTATGGGGGCATCTATTGGGAGCTTTATGACGCGGCTCCGCCTGGCTCCTAACTTTTTTATCTGGCTCCTAGATTCCAAGGAAATTTGTCAAGCCCTGGACTATGGACTCTATACTGTAAGAGCAGCGAGACTATGGACTCTGTACTGTAAGAGCAGTGAGACTATGGACTCTTTACTGTAAGAGCAGTGAGACTATGGACTCTTACTGTAAGAGCAGTGAGACTATGGACTCTATACTGTAAGAGCAGTGAGACTATGGACTCTATACTGTAAGAGCAGTGAGACTATGGACTCTATACTGTAAGAGCAGTGAGACTATGGACTCTTTACTGTAAGAGCAGTGAGACTATGGACTCTTTACTGTAAGAGCAGTGAGACTATGGACTCTTTACTGTAAGAGCAGTGAGACTATGGACTCTATACTGTAAGAGCAGTGAGACTATGGACTCTATACTGTAAGAGCAGTGAGACTATGGACTCTTTACTGTAAGAACAGGGAGACTATGGACTCTATACTGTAGAGCAGTGAGACTATGGACTCTTTACTGTAAGAGCAGTGAGACTATGGACTCTATACTGTAAGAGCAGTGAGACTATGGACTCTTTACTGTAAGAGCAGTGAGACTATGGACTCTTTACTGCAAGAGCAGTGAGACTATGGACTCTATACTGTAAGAGCAGTGAGACTATGGACTCTATACTGTAAGAGCAGTGAGACTATGGACTCTTTACTGTAAGAGCAGTGAGACTATGGACTCTATACTGTAAGAGCAGTGAGACTATGGACTCTTTACTGTAAGAGCAGTGAGACTATGGACTCTTTACTGTAGAGCAGTGAGACTATGGACTCTGTACTGTAAGAGCAGTGAGACTATGGACTCTATACTGTAAGAGCAGTGAGACTATGGACTCTATACTGTAAGAGCAGTGAGACTATGGACTCTTTACTGTAAGAGCAGTGAGACTATGGACTCTTTACTGTAAGACAGTGAGACTATGGACTCTATACTGTAAGAGCAGTGAGACTATGGACTCTATACTGTAAGAGCAGTGAGACTATGGACTCTATACTGTAAGAGCAGTGAGACTATGGACTCTTTACTGTAAGAGCAGTGAGACTATGGACTCTATACTGTAAGAGCAGTGAGACTATGGACTCTTTACTGTAAGAGCAGTGAGACTATGGACTCTATACTGTAAGAGCAGTGAGACTATGGACTCTATACTGTAAGAGCAGTGAGACTATGGACTCTTTACTGTAAGAGCAGTGAGACTATGGACTCCATACTGTAAGAGCAGTGAGACTATGGACTCTATACTGTAAGAGCAGTGAGACTATGGACTCTTTACTGCAAGAGCAGTGAGACTATGGACTCTTTACTGCAAGAGCAGTGAGACTATGGACTCTATACTGTAAGAGCAGTGAGACTATGGACTCTTTACTGCAAGAGCAGTGAGACTATTGACTCTTTACTGTAAGAGCAGTGAGACTATGGACTCTTTACTGTAAGAGCAGTGAGACTATGGACTCTATACTGTAAGAGCAGTGAGACTATGGACTCTATACTGTAAGAGCAGTGAGACTATGGACTCTTTACTGTAAGAGCAGTGACATTACGGACTCTATACTGTAAGAGCAGTGAGACTATGGACTCTTTACTGTAAGAGCAGTGAGACTAAGAGCAGTGAGACTATGGACTCCATACTGTAAGAGCAGTGAGACTATGGACTCTATACTGTAAGAGCAGTGATAATATGGACTCTTTACTGTAAGAGCAGTGAGACTATGGACTCTATAGTGTAAGAGCAGTGAGACTATGGACTCTATACTGTAAGAGCAGTGAGAATATGGACTCTTTACGGTAAGAGCAGTGAGACTATGGACTCTGTACTGTAAGAGCAGTGAGAATATGGACTCTTTACTGTAAGAGCAGTGAGACTATGGACTCTATAGTGTAAGAGCAGTGAGACTATGGACTCTTTACTGTAAGAGCAGTGAGACTATGGACTCTGTACTGTAAGAGCAGTGAGACTATGGATTCTATACTGTAAGAGCAGTGAGACTATGGACTCTGTACTGTAAGAGCAGTGAGACTATGGACTCTATAGTGTAAGAGCAGTGAGACTATGGACTCTGTACTGTAAGAGCAGTGAGACTATGGACTCTTTACTGTAAGAGCAGTGAGACTATGGACTATTTACTGTAAGAGCAGTGAGACTATGGACTCTGTACTGTAAGAGCAGTGAGACTATGGACTCTATAGTGTAAGAGCAGTGAGACTATGGACTCTTTACTGTAAGAGCAGTGAGACTATGGACTCTTTACTGTAAGAGCAGTGAGACTATGGACTCTATACTGTAAGAGCAGTGAGACTATGGACTCTATACTGTAAGAGCAGTGAGACTATGGACTCTTTACTGTAAGAGCAGTGAGACTATGGACTATTTACTGTAACAGCAGTGAGACCAGGGGCGTAACTACCGGGGAAGCAGGGGAAGCAGCTGCTTCGGGGCCCGGGCTTACAGGGGGCCCGGCAAGCACGTGTTGTCCTCACTACTCTCCCTTCGCTAATTACTCAGTAAATCGCAGTGTATTCGCCCTTGTCTACTTAAAACTTATTTTTCTTTCTTTCAGAAAAGCTTGCCCTGAGGATCGAACCTGCGACCATTAGGTTCAAAGGCAAGACACATAACCACAAAGCCATATGAGCTGATAAGCCAGATAGCTAAAAAAAAAAAAAAATAAGACCTCTAGATGTGGAGAACTTTGATAGTGTATCCATACACATTACAGCTGCACCAGCACATTGTATATGGATGTAGCAGAGCTTGGTGTGTTGGGGCAGCTGTAATGTGTATAGATACACCATCAAAGTTCTCCTTATCTAGAGGTCTTATTTTTTTTTTTTTAGCTATCTGGCTAAGCAGCTCATATGGTCTTGTGGATGAGTGGCTTGCCTTTCATCCTAATGGTCACAGGTTCGATTCCCTTCACAAACTTTTCTGAAAGACAGGATTTTTTTTTTTTTAATACTGGACTTTTACTTTACTGCCACAGGAGGAGGGGGCTATTGGCACTATGATATTGGCAAATGGGGGAGGTGGGAGAGATAGCCCCTTTATATTGGCACACACAGGGGCAGGGGAGAGGATGGCACTATGATATTGGGATGGGGGAAGACAGAGGCACTTGATATTGGCACATTATAGGGGCACTATGGGGAGAGGAGCACTATGGGGGCATCTGGTGCTATATGGCTGGCTACTGGCACATTATAGGGTGGGTTTATATGGCTGACTACTGGCACATTATAGGAGGGGTTATATGGCTGACTACTGGCACATTATAGGGGGGTTATATGGCTGGCTACTGGCACATTATAGGGGGGCTGGGGGGGCTATATGGCTGACTACTGGCACATTATAGGGGGGCTATATGGCTGGCACATTATAGAGGGGGAGCGCAAACGCGCGGGTAGGGGGGGCCCAATACAAAAATTTGCTGTGGGGCCCAGTCATTTCTAGCTACGCCCCTGAGTGAGACTATGGACTCTGTACTGTAAGAGCAGTGAGACTATGGACTCTTTACTGTAAGAGCAGTGAGACTATGGACTCTATACTGTAAGAGCAGTGAGACTATGGACTCTGTACTGTAAGAGCAGTGAGACTATGGACTCTGTACTGTAAGAGCAGTGAGACTATGGACTCTGTACTGTAAGAGCAGTGAGACTATGGACTCTTTACTGTAAGAGCAGTGAGACTATGTATTATTTCGCAGTGGTGCCGTCCTTTGGAGATGTTTAGTCCACTTGAGATTGGCCGTTCGCCAGTCTTAAAGGGACACCGTCACCTGGATCTTTCCTATAGAGCTGTGGACATGTGCTGCTAGATCGCCGCCAGCACGTCCGCAATATACATTCCCCATAGCTCGGAGTGCTTTTATTTAGGCAAAAAATGCGATTTTATATATATGTAAATGAGGCAAGTAAGAAGCCCGAGGGGCTGTTACTAACGTTTCTGGAGCCCAGCCACGCCCACTGTGAAGGAGCCCAGCACCGCCCACATCCTCCGAATCTCCGCCTTGCTGCCCGAGGTCGCCAAGTCAGAGCGCCGTAATCTCGCTCATGCACGAGTACGCTGCATGTCAGTGCCGGCATAGTGTTCCTTCCCTGTGCTGGCGTCAGCCTCAGGGAATGAACTGCGCATGCGCTAGCTGCGAGATTACGGCGCTCTAACTTTGGGACGTCTGGGAGCAAGGCGGAGATTCGGAGGATGCGGTGTGGCTGGGCTCCAGAAACGTTAGTAACAGCCCCTCGGGCTCCTTACTTGCCTCATGGGGAATGTATATTGCGGCGATCTAGCAGCACATGTCCGCGGCTCTATAGGCAAAATCCAGGTGAATGTCCCTTTAAGTTTAAGGGGAATAACTTGTACTTATAAGTCACAGTGAGCAAAAAATCCTAAAATATAACTTTTATTAATATACACAAATAAAATCGGTCCTAAGGACCTAAAGATGTGAACAACCACCTAGCAACCAAATTATTGCAAAAATGAACAGGAAGGGATACAAGCTACTTTCCCCTATACTGGCCCTAGTGGCTACTCAGCCCGAGGGCACCCCTTAATGGTAGGAGCCCCCCGTCCTCATGCCTAGGGCTAGCCTGTCCTTAGATGTCCCTTACACTATATTTCCTCTTGGCCTGTATAATAACAGCCTAAATATTTCGCTAAGACCCGACGCGATGGTGGCTCCACGCCATTGTGGACATATCGCGGTCAGAGGTCGTAAGTAATTAATCCCATACCCATAAGCTGGATGGTAGACTTGCGCTGACTCCGAGGTACTGTTATATATCTTTGTTTGGTACCAGTCACACGATCGGCATTTATTTTAATTTATTTATGTTGTTGGTTCCCTGTATTACATGTCTCCTGACCCCTGATGAACCCTCACTATATCTTGAGGGGGAAACGCGTCGGGTCTTAGCGAAATATTTAGGCTGTTATTATACAGGCCAAGAGGGAATATAGTGTAAGGGACATCTAAGGACAGGCTAGCCCTAGGCACGAGGACGGGGGGCTCCTACCATTAAGGGGTGTCCTCGGGCTGAATAGCCACTAGGGCCAGTATAGGGGAAAGTAGCTTGTATCCCTCCTGTTCCTTTTTGCAATAATTTGGTTGCTAGGTGGTTGTTCACATCTTTAGGTCCTTAGGACCGGTTTTATTTATGTATATTAATAAAAGTTATATTTTAGGATTTTTTGCTCACTGTGACTTGTAATTATAATCCGCAAAATCCCTGTTAATCATTTCTTCAGTGATATTTGAATAACTTGTACTTAGGTCAGTTTCCCATTTTTGTATATAATCGTTTTTATTGTTGACCTGGTTGGTGCAGAAACCGGAAATCCCTTTTATTCTAGGTTTTTGAGTGGTGAAGAACAGGAATGCATATTCTGGAAACATGTGTACAGTGGTTTGAGACGAGTGATCGAACGTCTGATCCTTAGATATTTCTAGAAGTTTGTTTTTGGCAGGTGACTGAGACATCAAGCGGGTAAAGGGCTGTGAGCGCGGATGGCGCTCGGGTCTGTTAGAGATTTGCCGCAGTTCAATGTCTGAACAGAATGTTTTGATGTATTCAGTGGTAACTGGAGCCGATTTATTCCTGTGCGGTATCTAGATGTTTAGGTTGAGTGGCTTGTACGCTTAGTATTAGATAGTGTTGTTATAGTATATTAAGGATCTGTTTTTAGGTTATTTTCTTCGATTTGGACCCAGTTCCTTTTCGTCGTGGTCGAGTTTATCCACCAGTGCTTTGTCCCGTGTGGTCATGAGCTCCGATTTAGTTCTTCTGCCCATATAAAGTCTGAAAGTCCTATTTGTAGTGATAGAAAGAAAGGGTTTTTTATTGAAAAGGCGGAATTTTTTTTGTGTTCCACTGGAAAGGGAATAATTCAGCTGATTGAGGAATTTTAGGATTTGAGGTTAATTTCCGTTTATTTCGTAGTAAGAAGTTTACATTGAGCTGAGGGGCCTTTAGCGATTTCTTTTTTGCGGGTTGTGGCGATGATAAAATGGCGTCATCAGCCTATAGGGTCGTTTTATGTTCTAGAGGTTCAACCTTTATTCCAGAAATGCGTGAGGTGATACGGTTAGTTTCTGCTGGGGGTTCCATCAGGAGGGTAAAAACTAGGGGAGAAAGTGGGCTACCCCATCGTGTCCCATTGATGTTGAGATGAACCGAGGAGCAGACGCTTCTGTGGGTTTCGAATAGAATGCCATAATTGCTGAATTCATATATTCACAAAACCCACATTTTTTTAGAACCGGATCTAAATATCCCCAGTGTACCCTATCAAATGCATTTTCAGGAGCAAAAGATCGAAAAAAGGAGGGGACGTTTAGAGCCTGAATGTATGAGGTAAATTACCCTGGGGGTCCGCCGCGATGAAGCCCACGTGGGTACATTGAATAGTCAGTTTCCTATGATTTTTGCATAAACTTTGATGTCTGTGTTTAATAGTGAAATTGGCCGAAAGTTAGACGGAGTGGCTGGGTCTTTTCCGGATTTACGTAGTGCGATTTCTGTGGCAGTCAGCATTTCTTAGGGGGAACGTCCATAATGTTGCATCTTCATTAAATATTAGTTTTAGGAAGAATTCTTCAGCAATTTTTTTTTAACTTTATTAAACATTTTCCAAGTGTCAAAATATGAAGCCAAATCTTCCACAAACAACATGACTTTGGTCATTACCAAAAATATAAGAAAACAGAAAAAAATGGATAGACACGATGTATAGTCTATGTCAGGCATGTCCAAACTCTGGCCCTCCAGGTGTTGCAGAACTACAACTCCCATCATGCTCTTCTGTAGGTTGTCCAGGAATGATGGGAGTTGTAGTTTTGCAACATCTGGAGGGCCGGAGTTTGGACATGCCTGCTCTATGTAGATAGGGGTAGAAACGGAAAGAGAGGGGGAAACCTACTTGGTTATAAGCGGAGCTCTTCATGGTCAACAATTGTCTGTAGCATGTAATAGTTAGACCCTCAGGGCCCGTCCATTTGCCTGTTTTTACTGGTTTTATAGCTTAGAAAATTTAGATTTTTATGAAATGGGGTGTTTAAAGGGGTATATTGATCCGGGGATAGTTTTGGTAGATTGAGAGATTGGAGGGAATTCTCTAGATCAGAGGTGGAGGGTTGCGTTACCTGACGTAGTAGTATTTGAATGTTTTACCATGTTTTGAGGGTTTATTAGGGTAATTCTTTGTTTTGCTTCTTTGGTTTTTGTTATTTTGGGTGTAAACGTTCATTTTGTATTCTTGTAGTATTAGTTGAGTTCTATTCAAAGTTTTTTGATGTTATTAGAATCAATTTGATTTGGATTTTTTTTCTTTCGAGATCAGTTCATTCTAGTGAAAGGCCGGAGATTTCTTCTTTTCTTATTCTGTTTATCTGAGCGGCCATTTATATGAATATTCCCCGCATCACTGCTTTATGGGCATTCCATATAATGAATGGGTTTAGATTTGATGGGTTGTTAATATCAAAATACTCCTTGTAGAAATGTACGTTTGTTAGTATAGTTTGGGGTTTATAATATAATCTTCTAGTCGCCATAAGGAATTGAAGGGACCTTTGTATTGGTGAAATTGGTGCGTGGTCGGACCACGAAATGCTGCCAATAAATGAATTCTGGGTTTTATGTGGCTCTAATCTACTTATTAGGAACATGTCTATTCCATGGTAAGAGGTAAAGGGTGTAGAGGAGAGGGTTAATGACGTCACAGTTGCGTCTCGATGATGATGTAGAATCTGGAAACAACATCATTCAAGTCGCCTCCTATTATTGGTCCTTCTGCTATTTTTGAAATAATTGAGCAAGAAATTTATTTTGTTACGGGAATAAATATTAGGGAGAGTTTCATGTTATTTAGTTGCGCACCAATATAACGTTTCGGACTTGTTGTTCACATATAAGGTGTATGATTTTAACGGTAATGGTACCATTTATAGCAATTAGCACCTTTTTATTTTTATTTAGTGAAGCAGGCGATGAAATGTAAGAGTTTCCTCTTTATGGAGGTGCAAATAAAATGTCAAATTTTAGGGATAATACATAATGTTTAGGGGGGCAGTTTAGACCCTTAGTATTAATGGATGTTGATTTAAGGTTGTGAAGGAATCGATGAGACATTCTCTGCTGATCTCCCGCAGTAAATTGAGATAATTGTACATTTCCTGGTGGTCTAGGACAGTGAAGGGATTAATAATGCATTCCCTAGTACTCTAGCGCAATGAAGAGGAAAGTTGTACTTTCCCTGGTGGTTTAGGACAGTGAAGGTAAATGTATATAGTATAGGGCAGTGAAGAGGTAATTGTACATTCTGTGATCGTGTAGAGGGGATAATTGTATGTTCCCTGATGGTCTGGGGCAGTGAAGGGACAGGGCACTGAAGAGTTTATTGTATGTTCCCCGGTGGTCTAAGGCGTTGCAGGGGAAAATTGTAATTTCCCTCATGGTCTATGGTAGTGTGGGGAATAACTACATTCCCTGGTGGTCAAGGTCAGTGATGAGGATAATTGTACTTTCCCTTGTGGTCTAGGACCATAAAGGGCATAATTGTACTTTCCCTTGTGAATTAGGGCAGAAAGGGGGATGACCATACATTCCCTGGTGGGCTAGGGCAGTGAAGGGTATAATTGTACTTTCCCTTGTGGATTAGGGCAGAAAGGGGGATGGCCATACATTCCCTGGTGGTCTAGGGCAGTAAAGAGGATGATTGTACTTTCCCTTGTGGATTAGGGCAGTAAAGAGGATAACCGTACATTCCCAGGTGGTCTAGGGCAGTGAAGTGGATGATTGTACTTTCCCTTGTGGATTAGGGCAGTAAAGGGGATAACCGTACATTCCCGGGTGGTCTAGGGCAGTGAAGGGGATACTTTCCCTGTAGGTCTTCAGCAGTGAGGAGGATTTTTGTCTTTGGTTGATGGGAAGCTCACTGTAACTGCACACTCAGACTGCCAGCTCCTAGGAAATGGAGTCCACAGGAAATTGCCCAGCTGGCCCCTCCTAATGCTACCCATGCAAGCAGGTTATTGGAATCCCCCATTCAAGATTCTCTTATTTGTAAGGATCCTGGGACGCAACCTAAAGCAAAAGATGCTGCAGAGTGTTTGGTGGGAAATGGTCAGAAATAGGACCCCACAGTCAGCTTTCTGGACTCACTTCTTGACAGTTGTAACCTCTATGGCTGCTATAAGACGTCCTTATTACTCTGGGCCCCTGACCACGTGACCCGTCTGTGTCTTACACCTCTATGTGTCCATGTGCGCATGCTCCAAAAAGCCACTAACAGTGTCCTGTGCACAGGTGGCCGGCCATCGTGGACTGTGACCCAGATGACAATGAATATTTCAAGTTCGCAAAATCAGATGATCCCCTACCTGTAAGTGATGTTATACTCTACTGTACCATAGAGACACTACTACACCGCGACCTGTACTCACACCTTCCAGACACTGCTACACCATGACCAGTATACACACAGTCCAAACACTACTACACTGCGACCTGTACTCACACCTTCCAGACACTACTACACCATGACCTGTATACACACAGTCCAGAGACTACTACACCATGACCTGTATACACACAGTCCAGACACTACTACACCATGACCTGTACACACACAGTCCAGACACTACTACACCATGACCTGTATACACACAGTCCAGACACCACTACACCATGACCTGTATACACACAGTCCAGACACTACTACACCATGACCTGTACACACACAGTCCAGACACTGCTACACCATGACCTGTATACACACAGTCCAGACACTACTACACCATGACCTGTATACAGTACACACAGTCCAGACACTACTACACCATGAACTGTATACACACAGTCCAGACCCCACTACACCATGACCTGTATACACACACAGTCCAGACACTGCTACACCATGATCTGTATACACACAGTCCAGACACTACTACACCATGACCTGTATACACACAGTCCAGACACTGCTACACCATGACCTGTATACACACAGTCCAGACACTACTACACCATGACCTGTATACAGTACACACAGTCCAGACACTACTACACCATGAACTGTATACACACAGTCCAGACACCACTACACCATGACCTGTATACACACAGTCCAGACACTACTACACCATGACCTGTATACACACAGTCCAGACACTACTACACCATGACCTGTATACACACAGTCCAGACACTACTACACCATGACCTGTATACACACAGTCCAGACACTACTACACCATGACCTGTATACACACAGTCCAGACACTGCTACACCATGACCTGTACACACACAGTCCAAACACTACTACACCATGACCTGTATACACACAGTCCAGACACTACGACACCATGACCTGTATACACACAGTCCAGACACTGCTACACCATGACCTGTATACACACACAGTCCAGACACTACTACACCATGACCTGTACACACACAGTCCAAACACTACTACACCATGACCTGTATACACACACAGTCCAGACACTGCTTCACCATGACCTGTATACACACACAGTCCAGACACTGCTACACCATGACCTGTATACACACAGTCCAGACAATGCTACACCATGACCTGTATACACACAGTCCAGATACTACTACACCATGACCTGTATACACACAGTCCAGACACTACTACACCATGACCTGTATACACACACAGTCCAGACACTACTACACCATGACCTGTATACACACAGTGCAGACACTACTACACCATGACCTGTACACACAGTCCAGACACTACTACACCATGACCTGTATACACACAGTCCAGACACTGCTACACCATGACCTGTACACAAAGTCCAGACACTACTACACCATGACCTGTATACACACACAGTCCAGACACTGCTACACCATGACCTGTATACACACAGTCCAGACACTACTACACCATGACCTGTATACACACAGTCCAGACACTACTACACCATGAACTGTATACACACAGTCCATACACTACTACACCATGACCTGTATACACACAGTCCAGACACTACTACACCATGACCTGTATACACACAGTCCAGACACTACTACACCATGACCTGTACACACAGAGTCCAGACACTGCTACACCATGACCTGTATACACACAGTCCAGACACTACTACACCATGACCTGTATACACACAGTGCAGACACTGCTACACCATGACCTGTATACACACAGTCCAGACACTACTACACCATGACCTGTATACACACACAGTCCAGACACTGCTACACCATGACCTGTATACACACAGTCCAGACACTACTACACCATGACCTGTATACACAGTCCAGACACTACTACACCATGACCTGTATACACACACAGTCCAGACACTACTACACCATGACCTGAATACAAACAGTCCAGACACTGCTACACCATGACCTGTATACACACAGTCCAGACACTGCTACACCATGACCTGTATACACACACAGTCCAGACACTGCTACACCATGACCTGTACACACAGTCCAGACACTGCTACACCATGACCTGTACACACAGTCCAGACACTACTACACCATGACCTGTACACACACAGTCCAGACACTGCTACACCATGATCTGTACACACACAGTCCAGACACTACTACACCATGACCTGTATACACACACAGTCCAGACACTACTACACCATGACCTGTACACACACAGTCCAGACACTGCTACACCATGACCTGTACACACACACAGTCCAGACACTACTACACCATGACCTGTACACACACACAGTCCAGACACCGCTACACCATGACCTGTATACACACAGTCCAGACACCGCTACACCATGACCTGTATACACACAGTCCAGACACAGCTACACCATGACCTGTATACACACAGTCCAGA
Source organism: Bufotes viridis (assembly GCA_033119425.1). Taxonomy (NCBI): domain Eukaryota; kingdom Metazoa; phylum Chordata; class Amphibia; order Anura; family Bufonidae; genus Bufotes; species Bufotes viridis. The sequence goes on along the minus strand of JAKVIS010000251.1, from coordinate 69,554 downwards.
CACTACTACACCATGACCTGTATACACACAGTCCAGACACTACTACACCATGACCTGTATACACACACAGTCCAGACACCGCTACACCATGACCTGTATACACACACAGTCCAGACACTGCTACACCATGACCTGTATACACACAGTCCAGACACCGCTACACCATGACCTGTATACACACAGTCCAGACACTACTACACCATGACCTGTATACACACAGTCCAGACACTACTACACCATGACCAGTATACACACAGTCCAGACACTACTACACCATGACCAGTATACACACACAGTCCAGACACTGCTACACCATGATCTGTATACACACAGTCCAGACACTGCTACACCATGATCTGTACACACACAGTCCAGACACTGCTACACCATGACCTGTATACACACAGTGCAGACACTACTACACCATGACCTGTATACACACAGTCCAGACACCGCTACACCATGACCTGTATACACACAGTCCAGACACCGCTACACCATGACCTGTATACACACAGTCCAGACACTACTACACCATGACCTGTACACACACAGTCCAGACACTACTACACCATGACCTGTACACACAGTCCAGACACTGCTACACCATGACCTGTATACACAGTCCAGACACTACTACACCATGACCTGTACACACACACAGTCCAGACACTACTACACCATGATCTGTACACACAGTCCAGACACTGCTACACCATGACCTGTATACACACAGTCCAGACACTACTACACCATGTCCTGTATACACACAGTCCAGACACTACTACACCATGACCTGTATACACACAGTCCAGACACTACTACACCATGACCTGTATACACACAGTGCAGACACTACTACACCATGACCTGTATACACACAGTCCAGACACTACTACACCATGACCTGTATACACACACAGTCCAGACACTGCTACACCATGACCTGTATACACACAGTCCAGACACTACTACACCATGACCTGTATACACACAGTCCAGACACTACTACACCATGACCTGTATACACACTGTCCAGATACTACTACACCATGACCTGTATACACACAGTCCAGACACTACTACACCATGACCTGTACACACAGTCCAGACACTACTACACCATGACCTGTACACACACAGTCCAGACACCGCTACACCATGACCTGTACACACACAGTCCAGACACTACTACACCATGACCTGTACACACACAGTCCAGACACTGCTACACCATGATCTGTACACACACAGTCCAGACACTACTACACCATGACCTGTATACACACACAGTCCAGACACTACTACACCATGACCTGTATACACACAGTCCAGACACTGCTACACCATGACCTGTACACACACACAGTCCAGACACTACTACACCATGACCTGTACACACACACAGTCCAGACACCGCTACACCATGACCTGTATACACACAGTCCAGACACTACTACACCATGACCTGTACACACAGTCCAGACACTACTACACCATGACCTGTACACACACAGTCCAAACACTACTACACCATGACCTGTATACACACAGTCCAGACACTACTACACCATGACCTGTATACACACAGTCCAGACACTGCTACACCATGACCTGTATACACACACAGTCCAGACACTACTACACCATGACCTGTACACACACAGTCCAGACACTGCTACACCATGACCTGTATACACACAGTCCAGACACTGCTACACCATGACCTGTATACACACAGTCCAGACACTGCTACACCATGACCTGTATACACACAGTCCAGACACTACTACACCATGACCTGTATACACACAGTCCAGACACTACTACACCATGACCTGTATACACACACAGTCCAGACACTGCTACACCATGACCTGTATACACACAGTCCAGACACTGCTACACCATGACCTGTATACACACAGTCCAGACACTGCTACACCATGACCTGTATACACACAGTCCAGACACTACTACACCATGACCTGTACACACAGTCCAGACACTACTACACCATGACCTGTAAACACACAGTCCAGACACTACTACACCATGAGCTGTATACACACAGTCCAGACACTGCTACACCATGACCTGTATACACACAGTCCAGACACTACTACACCATGACCTGTATACACACAGTCCAGACACTACTACACCATGACCTGTATACACACAGTCCAGACACTACTACACCATGACCTGTATACACACACAGTCCAGACACTACTACACCATGACCTGTATACACACACAGTCCAGACACTGCTACACCATGACCTGTATACACACAGTCCAGACACTACTACACCATGACCTGTATACAAACAGTCCAGACACTGCTACACCATGACCTGTACACACACAGTCCAGACACTACTACACCATGACCTGTATACACACACAGTCCAGACACTGCTACACCATGACCTGTATACACACAGTCCAGACACTGCTACACCATGACCTGAATACACACAGTCCAGACACTGCTACACCATGACCTGTACACACACACAGTCCAGACACTACTACACCATGACCTGTATACACACAGTCCAGACACTGCTACACCATGACCTGTATACACACACAGTCCAGACACTGCTACACCATGACCTGTATACACACAGTCCAGACACTACTACACCATGACCTGTATACACACAGTCCAGACACTGCTACACCATGACCTGTATACACACAGTCCAGACACTACTACACCATGACCTGTATACACACAGTCCAGACACTGCTACACCATGACCTGTATACACACAGTCTAGACACTACTACACCATGACCTGTACACACACAGTCCAGACACTGCTACACCATGACCTGTATACACACAGTCCAGACACTACTACACCATGACCTGTACACACACAGTCCAGACACTACTCCACCATGACCTGTATACACACAGTCCAGACACTACTACACCATGACCTGTATACACACAGTCCAGACACTACTACACCATGACCTGTACACACACAGTCCAGACACTACTACACCATGACCTGTATACACACAGTCCAGACACTGCTACACCATGACCTGTACACACACACAGTCCAGACACTGCTACACCATGACCTGTATACACACAGTCCAGATACTACTACACCATGACCTGTATATACTCAGTCCAGACACTACTACACCATGACCTGTATACACACAGTCCAGACACTACTACACCATGACCTGTATACACACAGTCCAGACACTACTACACCATGACCTGTATACACACAGTCCAGACACTGCTACACCATGACCTGTATACACACAGTCCAGACACTACTACACCATGACCTGTATACACACAGTCCAGACACTGCTACACCATGACCTGTATACACACAGTCCAGACACTACTACACCATGACCTGTATACACACAGTCCAGACACTACTACACCATGACCTGTATACACACAGTCCAGACACTACTACACCATGACCTGTATACACACAGTCCAGACACTACTACACCATGACATGTACACACACAGTCCAGACACTGCTACACCATGACCTGTACACACACAGTCCAGACACTGCTACACCATGACCTGTATACACACAGTCCAGACACCGCTACACCATGACCTGTACACACACAGTCCAGACACTGCTACACCATGACCTGTATACACACAGTCCGGACACTGCTACACCATGTCCTGTATACACACAGTCCAGACACTACTACACCATGACCTGTATACACACAGTCCAGACACTACTACACCATGACCTGTATACACACACAGTCCAGACACTACTACACCACGACCTGTATACACACAGTCCAGACACTACTACACCATGACCTGTACACACAGTCCAGACACTACTACACCACGACCTGTATACACACAGTCCAGATACTACTACACCATGACCTGTATACACACAGTCCAGACACTGCTACACCATAACCTGTATACACACAGTCCAGACACTACTACACCATGACCTGTATACACACAGTCCAGACACTACTACACCACGACCTGTATACACACAGTCCAGATACTACTACACCATGACCTGTATACACACACAGTCCAGACACTACTACACCATGATCTGTATACACACAGTCCAGACACTACTACACCATGACCTGTATACACACAGTCCAGACACTACTACACCATGATCTGTATACACACAGTCCAGACACTGCTACACCATGACCTGTATACACACAGTCCAGACACTGCTACACCATGACCTGTACACACACAGTCCAGACACTGCTACACCATGACCTGTATACACACAGTGCAGACACTGCTACACCATGACCTGTATACACACAGTCCAGACACTACTACACCATGATCTGTATACACACAGTCCAGACACTACTACACCATGACCTGTATACACATAGTCCAGACACTGCTACACCACGACCTGTATACACACACAGTCCAGACACTACTACACCATGACCTGTATACACACAGTGCAGACACTGCTACACCATGATCTGTATACACACAGTCCAGACACTACTACACCATGACCTGTATACACACACAGTCCAGACACTGCTACACCATGACCTGTATACACACAGTCCAGACACTGCTACACCATGACCTGTACACACACAGTCCAGACACCACTACACCATGACCTGTATACACACAGTCCAGACACCACTACACCATGACCTGTATACACACAGTCCAGACACTACTACACCATAACCTGTATATTCATACTCATATTCATAGAATATCCATATTATGTTGTGTTTTTTTTCTAGTCTAAATACCACGTGACATTTTTGGGGCGGTCTGTGTCCCGAGCCTGGGTGTGCGGCTGTTATCTGAAGCCTTTCAAGCAGTTCTTGGATAAATGCAAGGTAATGTTATGATCCAGCACAGCATTGATGCCACACTGTCGGCCATATTGTGTATACAATACTAGTGCTCATATACTGTCAGCCATAATGTGCGTATGTTCTCTATTGTCTATTAATATGATGGCGTTACTATTAGAGTTGAGCGAATTCTGTTTTAAGTTCGGCTTCCAAAGTTCGGGTTATCCAAGCATCCCGTTATGGATTCCGCTACCACTGACCATAACGGCATTTGGAACACGGGGTGAAGGTCGTAGGCTACGACCTCTTATCTAATCCAGTACTGAGCCACGCCCCCTGCACTGATCACATGACGGTGATGTCACCCCAGGTCCTATACACTATACTGGTATTATTATATATACACTATACTGGTATTATATTGTGGGGGATATAAAGCGAATGCTTTATATAAAAAAAAAAATTTGATCAAAGGAAAAAATTTCAAAGGGAATTGATCCTCGAGGTGGACATATAAAAGACCTCAGAAAGAGCTCAAGCTCACTAGTTAAATCATTTCGAGTATCGCGTACCTTCTCTTTTTCCTGTTGGCATGACTCGTACTCCTTCTCATCGATCTCATGGTTGAAAACCAAAGATGATTCTTCGATGTGGCATGTAGGTACCTTCTTCAGAACTGAAAGGATAAACAGAGTGGATATTGAATGACCCCTCAGGTGTTGAGGAAAAATGTTGTTCCACCACTTGCTCTTCTGTCAAGTATTATTATCCGGAATAAGTCCGAGGACATCATTCTGGAATCCAAAAGGGTAATACTCCGAGTCCATACCTAGACTAATTATGGTGCCTTTTTGTAAGGATATGCTATAGGATCCATATTATAAATACCATATGCAATGGATGCTGATGGATGTTTACCATAGGAGTGGGCTTTACCTTCAGGCCGAGTTGCTGTATCCGGTTGGACAAACAGATCAAAGCATCTGCATTCTTCACTTTTTGCCCCTTCTTTACTTGAATGGGAAGAAGAAATGGTTTGCACCCTTCAGGGATTTTAAGCTCATCAGCAACCATTATACTTAAGGGCATCTGTTGTCCCCATCTCAAGGCTTGCTCTTCATCCTGGAACCCCTCCGGGTTTCCAGGTAATCTGGATCTTAGAATATTGTCGACCAGATCAATCTGCATGGCAAATCGGTGTAGAAGGTCATTACCTATGTATATCTGGTACCGTGGTTCATTCAACACGAAGAATAAATGTTCCGTAGTCTTATCTCCTGTGGAAATAGACAATAGACATCTCGAGTTCACATTATGACTCTGAGAACCTCCATCCAGATCATGAACCCATTGGTCCTGTGGAGAGGAACCTTTAATCACTTTAGGGTTGGCCACCTGTTTTAGGAGACCTAGGCTTATATAACTGGCTTCGGACTTTAGATCCAACTTGGCATATTTCACCCGGATTGAGTATGCTCGGTCAGGTCCGCAACTTTGTAATTTCCCCCTTCAAGAGAAATCGTTAACACATCCCCATCCAAGGTTACCTTTTCAATTCTATCCTTCTGGATGGTTATGTATCAGCGGCATCATTGACAGCTTCCCCAGGCTTACCATTTTTCAGGATCGCGACATCCGTTTTTCCCTAAAACGAACTTCAACAGAGTTAAGCCTTCCTTCAATCACATGACAACTACATTGAGGTTGTGCATTGCAAGAGTACTTATAGGCAATAGGTTTCTTTACCCGAGTCCAGATTGCTTCATTGATCAAGTCTACTATGGAACTCAATCTTTTCAGAAGGGTCAATTCCTATGATCAGCCGATCATAGGGAAGGTCCACAATAAGTGTGGGATGTCGGATTACTTTCTTACCTATTCAATTTGTACCTTTTTCTTGCAAAGCGTCTCCGCCTACACATCAAAGAGCCATCAAACGATTTCAATTTTGGCCTCTTTGCTGTCACATCCATAACCTGTTGGAAATAACTATATGACAATATAGTGGCTTGTGATCCCGTGTCAAGTAAACCCCTAATTACATCACAGCGTACAGACGGCAGCTCACAGATTGATGCGGAGATGATGGGATCACCGATTGGAGAAGACACATTCGTGCACGAATCTACAGTGTTAGACTGCAAGATAGACATGTCGTGGATATAAAGCGCAAAATGCTTTATATACAAAAAAAACTAAAGAAAGGATCAAAGGAAAAAAATATCAAAGTTCTTGATCCTACTGAGAGAGAGGCGACATAGTAACCTCTCGGCTCATTGGCGAGAAACTTAATTTTGTGCAACTAGAAAGAAAATGAGGTACCATCGTCAATGCAAAAATATGTGAGTTTATTATACATTAGTGCTAAATACAAAATCGATAATACAACCTCTACAATGATAGACAATGAAATATAATACCAATCTATACCGCCAGATGGTGCTGGCACACCACAGAAAAGACAATACCAATACTTTCCAATGACCAATCAACACCAATATCGTCAATCAATGCAATGATATGCAACAATCCAAATTAAAGAAAAGTAGGGGCATCAACCCCTTCCTATCACCTTTTAACCAATTGGCGGCACTATAAATTTACCAGCTCGGTATCAGGCTAGGGAATATCAAAGTTCCCAAGGACTAGGTATCAATGTCTGATCCTCAGTTAGCAATATGCATCTTTGCTAAGAGAATGATCAAAATTTGACCAGGAGCCTTTTCACTGCGGATCCACAATTGGGGACCTTTGACTGTATACCGGGCTGAGTAACTTATCAATACCGCAAGTAATAAGCAAGATATACGTTACCAAGGGTCAGAAGGTGAGTAGGGCTCCGGAGGGACGGGCAGCTCTCCAGAGGGTTCCCCGGGATCCAGGATCAAATCCAAAGTTTTGCCACGTTCTGTTTTAGTCCTTTCTTTGTAGAACTTTTTTTTTCTCTCGGAATCCTCTCTCTCATCCCGTCTATAATTAACATTCACAGACTTATCAGAAGCATACACCCCTTTAGATAACGCCTTCCAACCAAACCAGAGGGTGTGCACATATGGTAATGGTGCTGTGAGATCATACATTACCCAGAATGCTTTGTGGTGAACGGTGTAGTGTTACCTGCCGATACCGAGGCGGCAATGTTGTGTAATCTATAAATGTGAAGCTTTTAGGAGTTACATTTATATAATGTGACTTCATGTTCAGTGGTAACATCCACCACATGGGACGTACATCAGAAAGGGAGGCATACCCCCCGACACTGGAAGCAACTGAAAACCTAGATTCCCAGAAACCAGTAACTGTTCTCACGTCATAAAGCTAAAATGTAGACAACAGATGTGTGGGTTTAGGATTTCACAGGCGCCTTATCTTATGGAAATACACAACTTTCTCATTAGCAGAAATCCAACTGAGCATGCTTTCCCACATACCTCAGGATCACACGCCTCTGGTGATACACACAGGATATATATATACGTTAGTATATGATTATAACATGTAACAAAATAAAACCAATATATGAAATAATAAACAACACATATGTGATATATTGATTAACTTAGGTCAAAACTAAATACAATCCACTATATGAACAGCCAGACATTATATGATTGTCTCATTAATACATCTCATTATAAAGAGATGCCAGACGAGGGCCAGGAAGAATCTTATCTCCGCTTATAGCCTAGTGAGGAGGTACAATCACTCCCTCAGATAGGCCCACATCTGCCAGGAAGAATCTTATCTCGGCTCATAGCCTAGTGATGAGGTACAATCACTCCCTCAGATAGGCCCACATCTGCCAGGAAGAATCTTATCTCGGCTCATAGCCTAGTGATGAGGTACAATCACTCCCTCAGATAGGCCCACATCTGCCAGGAAGGAACCTTATCTCGGCTCATAGCCTAGTGAGGAGGTACAATCACTCCCTTAGATAGGCCCACATCTGCCAGGAAGAATCTTATCTCCGCTTATAGCCTAGTGAGGAGGTACAATCACTCCCTCAGATAGGCCCACATCTGCCAGGAAGGACCTTATCTCGGCTCATAGCCTAGTGAGGAGGTACAATCACTCCCTTAGATAGGCCCACATCTGCCAGGAAGGAACCTTATCTCGGCTCATAGCCTAGTGATGAGGTACAATCACTCCCTCAGATAGGCCCACATCTGCCAGGAAGGAACCTTATCTCGGCTCATAGCCTAGTGATGAGGTACAATCACTCCCTGAGATAGGCCCACATCTGCCAGGAAGGACCTTATCTCGGCTCATAGTCTAGTGAGGAGGTACAATCACTCCCTGAGATAGGCCCACATCTGCCAGGAAGGAACCTTATCTCGGCTCATAGCCTAGTGAGGAGGTACAATCACTCCCTCAGATAGGCCCACATCTGCCAGGAAGGACCTTATCTCGGCTCATAGCCTAGTGAGGAGGTACAATCACTCCTCAGATAGGCCCACATCTGCCAGGAAGGACCTTATCTCGGCTCATAGCCTAGTGATGAGGTACAATCACTCCCTTAGATAGGCCCACATCTGCCAGGAAGAACCTTATCTCGGCTCATAGCCTAGTGAGGAGGTACAATCACTCCCTTAGATAGGCCCACATCTGCCGGGAAGAACCTTATCTCGGCTCATAGCCTAGTGAGGAGGTACAATCACTCCCTTAGATAGGCCCACATCTGCCAGGAAGAACCTTATCTCGGCTCATAGCCTAGTGAGGAGGTACAATCACTCCCTCAGATAGGCCCACATCTGCCAGGAAGAATCTTATCTCCGCTTATAGCCTAGTGAGGAGGTAAAATCACTCCCTCAGATAGGCCCACATCTGCCGGGAAGGACCTTATCTCGGCTCATAGCCTAGTGAGGAGGTAGAATCACTCCCTCAGATAGGCCCACATCTGCCAGGAAGGACCTTATCTCGGCTCATAGCCTAGTGAGGAGGTAGAATCACTCCCTCAGATAGGCCCACATCTGCCAGGAAGGAACCTTATCTCGGCTCATAGCCTAGTGAGGAGGTACAATCACTCCCTCAGATAGGCCCACATCTGCCAGGAAGAACCTTATCTCGGCTCATAGCCTAGTGATGAGGTACAATCACTCCCTTAGATAGGCCCACATCTGCCAGGAAGGAACCTTATCTCGGCTCATAGCCTAGTGATGAGGTACAATCACTCCCTGAGATAGGCCCACATCTGCCAGGAAGGACCTTATCTCGGCTCCTAGCCTAGTGATGAGGTACAATCACTCCCTCAGATAGGCCCACATCTGCCAGGAAGGAACCTTATCTCGGCTCATAGCCTAGTGAGGAGGTACAATCACTCCCTTAGATAGGCCCACATCTGCCAGGAAGGACCTTATCTCGGCTCATAGCCTAGTGAGGAGGTAGAATCACTCCCTCAGATAGGCCCACATCTGCCAGGAAGGACCTTATCTCGGCTCATAGTCTAGTGAGGAGGTACAATCACTCCCTGAGATAGGCCCACATCTGCCAGGAAGGACCTTATCTCGGCTCCTAGCCTAGTGAGGAGGTACAATCACTCCCTCAGATAGGCCCACATCTGCCAGGAAGGAACCTTATCTCGGCTCATAGCCTAGTGAGGAGGTACAATCACTCCCTCAGATAGGCCCACATCTGCCAGGAAGGACCTTATCTCGGCTCATAGCCTAGTGAGGAGGTACAATCACTCCCTCAGATAGGCCCACATCTGCCAGGAAGGACCTTATCTCGGCTCCTAGCCTAGTGAGGAGGTACAATCACTCCCTGAGATAGGCCCACATCTGCCAGGAAGGACCTTATCTCGGCTCATAGCCTAGTGAGGAGGTAGAATCACTCCCTCAGATAGGCCCACATCTGCCAGGAAGGACCTTATCTCGGCTCCTAGCCTAGTGAGGAGGTACAATCACTCCCTTAGATAGGCCCACATCTGCCAGGAAGAACCTTATCTCGGCTCATAGCCTAGTGAGGAGGTACAATCACTCCCTCAGATAGGCCCACATCTGCCGGGAAGGACCTTATCTCGGCTCATAGCCTAGTGAGGAGGTAGAATCACTCCCTCAGATAGGCCCACATCTGCCAGGAAGGACCTTATCTCGGCTCATAGCCTAGTGAGGAGGTACAATCACTCCCTCAGATAGGCCCACATCTGCCGGGAAGAACCTTATCTCGGCTCCTAGCCTAGTGAGGAGGTACAATCACTCCCTTAGATAGGCCCACATCTGCCAGGAAGAACCTTATCTCCGCTTATAGCCTAGTGATGAGGTACAATCACTCCCTCAGATAGGCCCACATCTGCCAGGAAGGAACCTTATCTCGGCTCATAGCCTAGTGAGGAGGTACAATCACTCCCTCAGATAGGCCCACATCTGCCGGGAAGGACCTTATCTCGGCTCATAGCCTAGTGAGGAGGTACAATCACTCAGATAGGCCCACATCTGCCGGGAAGGACCTTATCTCGGCTCATAGCCTAGTGAGGAGGTACAATCACTCAGATAGGCCCACATCTGCCAGGAAGGACCTTATCTCGGCTCATAGCCTAGTGAGGAGGTACAATCACTCCCTCAGATAGGCCCACATCTGCCAGGAAGGACCTTATCTCGGCTCATAGCCTAGTGAGGAGGTAGAATCACTCCCTCAGATAGGCCCACATCTGCCAGGAAGGACCTTATCTCGGCTCATAGCCTAGTGAGGAGGTACAATCACTCCCTCAGATAGGCCCACATCTGCCAGGAAGGACCTTATCTCGGCTCCTAGCCTAGTGAGGAGGTACAATCACTCCCTGAGATAGGCCCACATCTGCCAGGAAGGACCTTATCTCGGCTCATAGCCTAGTGAGGAGGTAGAATCACTCCCTCAGATAGGCCCACATCTGCCAGGAAGGACCTTATCTCGGCTCATAGCCTAGTGAGGAGGTAAAATCACTCCCTCAGATGGGGCCCACATCTGCCAGGAAGAATCTTTCCTTGAACCCATATTTTTTCTTTTACACAATGAAGGTTCATACAGAAGGGTGAACATAAGTACAACATGGCTTCTTATAGGCCATGAATACACGTTATATCAATAATAATGTATAAATGTTTATATACTTAGGAAAGGCATGACAGACAACACATCAGACACCTCCTCTTTGGCCTCAATTTTAGGGTCAGGAACGCTGCAAGGCAAAATAGGATTAGGAATCATATTAGGTCCTTCTACAACCAGATCAGTAGGCTTGCGTTGGCCTGGGCTCTGACCCTGAGCTGGGACCTGCAGCCACCCCTAAAAAAGGCTCAGGTCGTTTTTCGAAGGACACCCAGGACATCTTATTAACCATTTCAGTTAATTTAGCCACTTGATCTGCCAACTGATCGTTTGATTTGTGCTCAGTTTGGTTTTGTGGTGTACCCTTACCAGAAGTGGGTGACCGACTTCTAGATGAAGTAGAGGGTTTAGGCCTACCTTCCTCTGTTGTCTGGGCCTGTTATTCCTGCTCCTGTGTCCCTGGGAGCCTCCATTGTAATATTGGGGACGGTCGTTAGACCTTTTATCACCATTATTATCCCTCTCTGATCCGTTGGGTCTATGAGGTTTTGTTTGCTTGGGTCTTACCAGTTGTCGCTGGGTTTGTTGGGAAGGCCCTGTAGACTGAGGGTACCTGCGCGGCTGCGTTTCAGATCCCAAGTTGGGTTTACCTTATCTTGTGCTACGTTTTGTTCTGGGGACCTTTTATATCTTCTCTCAGCCGTAGCATAGCATTGACTGATATTATACAGTGAAGTGGCAGCCGTCACCAACCTGTCCACGGGAGCTGTAAGATCAAGATATCGAGCTAGGCTGAATTTAATTTGCATTCGTATTGCATCATAAAACAGTTGTTTGACTTCCTCAGGTCCCCAATTTGGGGTCCTATATGCTAACCCATAGGCATTTTTAAGGATAGAGAGGAATTCCCGGGGACTTCCTGGAGAAATAAACGTAAGAAACCCTTTAATCTTTACCAATGCCACTAACGTGGTATCATGGCAAACTGATGAAATAACGAGTCGAATAGGTATGTGTAAAAACGTGCGTCAACCGTAACCCTATTCGGAATCTGGCGCCGAATCCGCAGTGCGGACCAACATCCTAACAGTGCCCCTATACATATATCCTATGCACCCCACCTCTCTAGTAGCTCTGCGTGAGGAACACACCTGACAGCCGGCTGCAGAGCGAGGGGCAGAGGTGAGTGCACGCCCGAATAGTGCGGGAGGAGAGACTGACTAAAACAGACACCGTGCACCCTATGCACCCCACCTCACTAGTAGCTCTGCGTGAGGAAAACACATGACAGCTGGCTGCAGAGCGAGGGGCAGAGGTGAGTGCACGCCCGAATAGTGCGGGAGGAGAGACTGACTAAAACAGACACCGTGCACCCTATGCACCCCACCTCACTAGTAGCTCTGCGTGAGGAAAACACATGACAGCTGGCTGCAGAGCGAGGGGCAGAGGTGAGTGCACGCCCGAATAGTGCAGGAGGAGAGGCTGACTAAAACAGACACCGTGCACCCTATGCACCCCACCTCACTAGTAGCTCTGCGTGAGGAACACACCTGACAGCTGGCTGCAGAGCGAGGGGCAGAGGTGAGTGCACGCCCGAATAGTGCGGGAGGAGAGACTGACTAAAACAGACACCGTGCACCCTATGCACCCCACCTCACTAGTAGCTCTGCGTGAGGAACACATGACAGCTGGCTGCAGAGCGAGAGGCAGAGGTGAGTGCACGCCCGAATAGTGCGGGAGGAGAGACTGACTAAAACAGACACCGTGCACCCTATGCACCCCACCTCACTAGTAGCTCTGCGTGAGGAACACATGACAGCTGGCTAGCAGAGCGAGGGGCAGAGGTGAGTGCATGCCTGAATAGTGCGGGAGGAGAGACTGACTAAAACAGACACCGTGCACCCTATGCACCCCACCTCACTAGTAGCTCTGCGTGAGGAAAACACATGACAGCCAGCTGCAGAGCGAGGGCAGAGGTGAGTGCACGCCTGAATAGTGCGGGAGGAGAGACTGACTAAAACAGACACCGTGCACCCTATGCACCCCACCTCACTAGTAGCTCTGCGTGAGGAACACATGACAGCTGGCTGCAGAGCGAGGGCAGAGGTGAGTGCATGCCCGAATAGTGCGGGAGGAGAGACTGACTAAAACAGACACCGTGCACCCTATGCACCCCACCTCACTAGTAGCTCTGCGTGAGGAAAACACATGACAGCCAACTGCAGAGCGAGGGGCAGAGGTGAGTGCACGCCCGAATAGTGCGGGAGGAGAGACTGACTAAAACAGACACCGTGCATCCTATGCACCCCACCTCACTAGTAGCTCTGCGTGAGGAACACATGACAGCTGGCTGCAGAGCGAGGGGCAGAGGTGAGTGCACGCCCGAATAGTGCGGGAGGAGAGACTGACTAAAACAGACACCGTGCACCCTATGCACCCCACCTCACTAGTAGCTCTGCGTGAGGAAAACACATGACAGCCAACTGCAGAGCGAGGGGCAGAGGTGAGTGCACGCCCGAATAGTGCGGGAGGAGAGACTGACTAAAACAGACACCGTGCATCCTATGCACCCCACCTCACTAGTAGCTCTGCGTGAGGAACACACCTGACAGCCAACTGCAGAGCGAGGGGCAGAGGTGAGTGCACGCCCGAATAGTGCGGGAGGAGAGACTGACTAAAACAGACACCGTGCATCCTATGCACCCCACCTCACTAGTAGCTCTGCGTGAGGAACACATGACAGCTGGCTGCAGAGCAGAGCTGAATACATGGTCGAGCTACTTATCTGGACCGTAGAAAGTCGGGGCCTGGAACTCCCGTGTAGCGCTGCACCCTGAGGACGGTATGTAGAGCTCCCACACCATACGCTGGAGACGACGTTCACTGTGGGAGGGGACGCCCGGCCAGATATAGTCATCATCGCCCCTCCCACAAACTCAGGCCAATAAACCGGCCTTAACACCTATCATCAATCAATCTATTTATCTATCTAGCAGCAGCGGCGACAGAAACAGAATCTGCGACAGCTGCAGCACCCAACTTACCAGGGTGTTGATTCTGTCTTCGCATTTAGCCCTATTTCATAGCCGCAGTCATCACGGATATTCAACATATCCATATGAGCAGCTGTTCACAGGCGTGTCAGATATGTCAGGACATGTTCTAATATTTTTATATATCTAGCTATAATCCGGCATAATAAAATACTAGGAATATTTTATCCATCTAACAATTTATCTATCTATCTATCTATCATCTATCTAGCGACCTATCTACAGTGGATATATAAAGTCTACACACCCCTGTTAAAATGTCAGGTTTCTGTGCTGTAAAAAAAAAAAAAATGAGACAAATATAAATCATTTCAGAACTTTTTCCACCTTTAATGTGACCTATAAACTGTACCACTCAATTGAAAAACAAACTGAAATCTTTTAGGTAGAGGGAAGAAAAAATATAAAAATAAAATAATGTGGTTGCATAAGTGTGCACACCCTCTTAACTGGGGATGTAGCTGTGTTCAGAATCCTGTTAATAGGAGTCAGCATACACCCGCCATCATTTACAGCGCCTCTGTTTAAGGCCTAATTCACACGTCCGCATATATGTCCGCATTTTGCGGATCCATAAACACTACGGACGTGTGAATAAGGCCTAACCCCAAATAAAGCTCCGCTGCTCTCGTTGGTCTTTCCTGAGATTTTCTTAGTTGCATCCCACAGCAGAAGCCACGGTCCACAGAGAGATTCCGAAGCATCAGAGGATCTCACTGTTAGAGGTATCAGTCAGGAGAAGGGGACAAAAGAATTTCCAAAAAATCAATGGCCAGACTGGCCGTTTTACAAGAGGCCAAAATGTCATCCCTAGAGACCCCCTGGTCCAGGTCAGACTGAATTTGGGCAAACCCGGTCTTAAGAAAGTGCGGTACTTCCGAGGACGCTATTACTAAAGAGGCAGAAGCCGATGCCGAGGAGTATGGACGGCTAAAGGCGCAATCAGCCTTACGGTCCATCAGATTCTGAAGACTTGAACCGTCATCCGATGGTACTATGGTCCGCTTGGAAATGGCCATATCTACCTTTGGTACTGGCCCCCAAGAGGACAACTGATCTTCTCTTAACGGGAAGACAGACTTAAACCTTTTGGTCAACACAGGACCCTTTTCTGGCTTCTTCCACTCTGTCCTCATCAATGACAGGAGGGAATTGTTCGCTTTAAAGGCCCCGGGACCCTTAGAGGCGGATGTTGAGGCTTCACCCTGATCAACATCCTGGTACCCCGACCAGATGGAAGTAGGAAAAGCCATCCTCATCTTCAGAAGAGGAGGAGATAGATCCCTCTCTAGCATCATGAGCCCCCGACACCTCCATAGCCCGATGAGGAGAGGAAGGTCTTTGGCGCTTGGATATAAGAGCCTGCTCCAGCTCCTCAACAGAGGATTTCACCTGACTCATGTTGGACTCCATATAGCCCTTCACCCAGTCAACTACATCATGGACCGTAGGTTCTTGCTGGGGAAGAAGTTTAGCTCTACAGGGTGGACATCGAGAATATACATAGTTGTCCTCCAGGACAATCTGACAGTCGTAGCATTCAAGATGGTGTCTCTTGCCAGAATTCTTTCTGCCAGGATCCCGATCACCGTCCCCTGTAGACGACATGGCTGCAAAAGAGAAACAGAATTAACTGTTGAGTCAGAGAGGAGGAAAGGAAATCCAAATAAATAGGGTTTTACCCAGAAAAACCAAAATCCGCAAGGGTTATAATAGAATAACAGAACAAGCTGAACACAGCCACAGCGCTTGGAAGAAGGTAGATTCAGTTCAACTAATATGCAGAGTAAGGAAACCATACACCTGCGCTCCAGGAGGCCGAATGACCACTGGTACAGGCTTTAAATAGCTCAGTTGGCGCTGAAAATAGCTCCGCCCAGGAAGGGGCGGAGCTAGCGCTAAATATCCTAATACATATATAGCAATAAGCTAGAGAACTGGGGATATTATACACCTTATAAATCGCCACAAGAGGCGAAAAGAAATAATAATATACAAGGGAGGAACTTCCCCCAAAGCGAAGGGGGAGTGACGCCACACAGAGATGGCATTCCCAAAATGGAGGCGCCCACAGGAACACGCGTGCCGGCTTCAGACTCTAGCGCTTCAAAAGTCAGCCGAAACCAGGGCGCGCGCACACACGGGAGCCCCGCCCCCCGCAAGAACTCCGAGCTGAGACGACCAAAGGTCACAAGACCCCGTCTCTGCCGTATGGAGCGGAAATAAACTCCCTGCGCAATCCGCAGAAAAAGAGAAAGCCATAAGAAACCCAAAAAGGGTAAGCGTCAAATAATAGAAAGAGTATCCCCCCCAGACAGAAGAGGGGGGGGGGGATCTCCAACAGTCCAAACCTGTCCGGAGGACAGAAAAAAGCACAAGGGGACTGGGGGTGATCGCCCTCTTTATTGAGGTGGGAGGGTTTAGTTGAAATAAAATTTCCACCTGTCCTACCAGCCCACGGAAGGCGGAGTACCCCGTCTGTGCCACTGGTTAGGACGTAAGGCAATACCAGTATAGTGTATATATGATAATACCGGTATAGTGTATATATGATAATACCGGTATAGTGTATATATGATAATACCAGTATAGTGTGTATATGATAATACTGGTATAGTGTATATATGATAATACCGGTATAGGGTATATATGATAATACCAGTATAGTGTATATATGATAATACCGGTATAGTGTATATATGATAATACCGGTATAGTGTGTATATGATAATACCGGTATAGTGTATATATGATAATACCGGTATAGGGTATATATGATAATACCAGTATAGGGTATATATGATAATACCGGTATAGAGTATATATGATAATACCGTTATAGTGTATATATGATAATACCGGTATAGTGTATATATGATAATACCGGTATAGTGTATATATGATAATACCGGTATAGTGTATATATGATAATACCGGTATAGTGTGTATATGATAATACCGGTATAGGGTATATATGATAATACCGGTATAGGGTATATATGATAATACCAGTATAGGGTATATATGATAATACCAGTATAGTGTGTATATGATAATACCGGTATAGTGTGTATATGATAATACCGGTATAGTGTATATATGATAATACCGGTATAGTGTATATATGATAATACCGATATAGGGTATATATGATAATACCGGTATAGAGTATATATGATAATACCGGTATAGAGTATATATGATAATACCGGTATAGGGTATATATGATAATACCGGTATAGGGTATATATGATAATACCGGTATAGGGTATATATGATAATACCGGTATAGAGTATATATGATAATACCGGTATAGGGTATATATGATAATACCGGTATAGGGTATATATGATAATACCGGTATAGGGTATATATGATAATACCGGTATAGGGTATATATGATAATACCGGTATAGTGTATATATGATAATACCGGTATAGTGTGTATATGATAATACCGTTATAGTGTATATATGATAATACCAGTATAGGGTATATATGATAATACCGGTATAGAGTATATATGATAATACCGGTATAGGGTATATATGATAATACCGGTATAGAGTATATATGATAATACCGGTATAGAGTATATATGATAATACCGGTATAGGGTATATATGATAATACCGGTATAGGGTATATATGATAATACCGGTATAGTGTATATATGATAATACCGGTATAGTGTGTATATGATAATACCGTTATAGTGTATATATGATAATACCAGTATAGGGTATATATGATAATACCGGTATAGAGTATATATGATAATACCGGTATAGGGTATATATGATAATACCGGTATAGAGTATATATGATAATACCAGCAACGTTTATGGTATAGCATAGTATATATATA
This sequence comes from Bufotes viridis, assembly GCA_033119425.1. Classification (NCBI taxonomy): domain Eukaryota; kingdom Metazoa; phylum Chordata; class Amphibia; order Anura; family Bufonidae; genus Bufotes; species Bufotes viridis. The sequence goes on along the minus strand of JAKVIS010000251.1, from coordinate 50,752 downwards.
TATGTAGTAAGGCTGACTAGTCAGCCTGCATTTGTGGGAGGGGCGGAGGCTCTTCTTAAACAAGCCGCTGCCTCACTCCTGGGCGTGTGTTCTTCAGGTGCTGCTGGGTGTCATTAGTGAACTAGCTTCTCTGGTGGCAGGATCTCTTTCTTTGCAGCATGGAGCCAGAACGGAGGTTTTGTTTTCTCTGCTATCGTAGCAATGCACGCGGGGTAATACGTAAGTAAGTTGGGCCGTGGCCATCCCTCCTGGCCGGTCAGAACCCGACTTTCCTAGCGAACGGGAGGCTTCGCCTCAGAATCTTCTGCCTCAGGTTTGTTTGGTTGGGGCTAAAAAATTTCTATTTCTTTTTCAACCTCGTTTGTTTGATAAGAATTAGTTCCGGTATATCTTGCAAATTTACGTCGCTTGTTTGTCGCATGGAAATTACTTCATCTTATACGCAGTTAGGGAACAGTCACCCGGGCTGCATGTGACGTCATGATTGAACATCAGACTGAGCGGTTGTTTGACCTATTGCTGTAGCTGTTCCTCGCCATGTGACTCCCCCTCTCCCAGCCACCACCATCTTTAGACTTCATGTATTTTCCCTGCTTTATGTACTAAAACCCTGAGGCACTTTATGCTCTGCTCTTATTCTGAGCGGCAGTTCCACGTTCGGCTCTACTTCTGTCTTATACCTGCTTGCACCTCGCTTTATACGCCTCACACCCTCAGATGTATCCGCACGTCTTTTTTGTCCGTCACTTTCACGCTGCTCGTTCCAGACGGCCTTTACATTTTGCTTTACATATGTTTTACTCTCTGCTCACCGGAGCTGTGTCCACATGTCTGATATTTTCATCATGCTTCATACTTCAATCACATTCGAGTTGCATTCACCCGTTGGCTGTTCACACTTGGCTGTTGCATCATGTTGTTGTGTGTGGTTAGAGCTGCGTTTATGCGTCGGCTAGTATACCATGTTGCTCTGCTCACAGTCAGAGCTGCGTTCACATGTCTGCTGTTACAACAGGTCATACGAGGCTTGTTTTCAGAGGTGCATTCACGTTCGCTGTCACATCATGTTCATGCTCCACTCACATTTAGAGCTGCTGTTATACCTATTTTCGTTCTCGGCTCACTCACAAAGGAGCCTTCACACTTACGCGGTCAAACTCCCGACCAGAGCTGCGTCCATACGTCTATTGGCATATCATGTGTAACGGACCGTTACGCACACAACTCCGTTTAGGCGATATTCCCTTTTCCGGATAGACCAGCAGCTACTGCAATCACCAACTTCCCGAACTGCAAACCACACGAATTCACCAACTTCCGAACAAGAGACGCACGAACCCTGGAAGCAGCCGAACAGGAAAAGCCCGAGGAACAGCTTACACTCCTGGCAATCAGCATACAGTCAAATCCCCCCCAATAACGAGACGACACTTCGTTTTGAGGGTCAAGCAGGAACTCTAACTTTTATTTGAGGGCTACCTGCCCGGTATTTATCCAGGTCTCCCACCTGGTGGACACTCCCCTAGGGGACCAGAAGGAAGACTGCGACACGGGATACAGCAGCCAATCACACACAATGGGACAACACAGACAACCACACCCAGCATATCCCTCCCCTCTGCCTGTGATACAATCCCCCTACATGGGTAATGTAATCATCACAGGCAGGAGAATACACAATGTCGTCTGTCCTGGAGACAATTGAGGAGTCATTCAATTATCTCTCAGGACAAAGGGAAATCGCCAATACACACGTGGGGACAATAGGACAGACATCACTATTCAATACACAATGTCCCACCCTTTACAGTACACAGACATGTAACATATCCCCAGATGGCTTGGATCTGAGCGCTCAATATATCCAAGGATAGAGGCAGACTCCATTGAGCACATGGTTGCAAAAGGACATAAAATTACACAATGTTACAATTACTACGTAAAACATGTACATGCAACATATCCCCAGATAGCTTAGGTCTGAGCGCACATTATTGAATGGCGCTCAGACCACACACGTCCAGTAGAATTGCCATGGAGCTAAAGTCTTTCCCATAGTCTTTCATTATACGAATGGGCTCCATAGCAGAGCTATCTGGGGCATCACCGCTCAAACAGGACAAGCATACATGGGGCCATAGTCGCAGGGCAGGAGGCGAGCAAGCAGTCCCCTCCAGGAAACTGGGGCAGACTCTGGTACAGGGTCCAGTCCGCTACATTTCTCCCCTTTACCAAAGAGACTAACAGGGTATCTGACCTCCTGCCGGTCAGTGCCCTGGTTAGTCCAGCAACCCACCCACGAAGCACAAACAGCAGTACAGCCCACCCACAATAAATGGTTACTACACCTGGATAAAGTAGCAACTTGTCCATGTCCAGGTGCCTCACTACGGCTGTGCGGGGGACTGGTAGACTGCCTAGGTGGGTTGCTGAGTGGGCAGAGACCGGCGATACTCTGCCCTGGGGCCAGCGCTACCACGGAAGTAGCCTGGTGGGAGCCTGGTTGTGGGAGGAGGAGACCGACTGTCTCCCCTCTGGATAAACCGCTCTGTGGCTGGCGGACAGGACTGACCATCCTTGCCCCTTGTGCTGCAAGTGCAGAGACCACGGTCCCATCTGCACCGTTGGGGAGCGTAACATCTCCCCTTGGTGGGTTAGGCTGCCGCTGGAGAGAGGGTGTAACAAGCCCCTCTCTCTGAACTGTAGACTGCCGCTGGGGAGAGCGGGTAGCAGGCTCCTCTCCCTGACCCTCTCTCTGCTGGTGGAGGGGGACCAACTGTCTCCCTTTCAATATTTTGTCCTGCTGCTGGGGTGGAAGTCACGACACCTTCAGCTCCCGGGGTACACACTGCCGCTGTGGAGGAAGGACGGCACCTTCAGCTCCCGGGGGTACACACGGCCGCTGGGGAGGAAGGATGACACCTTCAGCTCCCTGGGGTACACACTGCCGCTGGGAAGGAAGGACGACACCTTCAGCTCCCTGGGGTACACACAGCCGCTGGGGAGGAAGGACGACACCTTCAGCTCCCTGGGATACACACTGCCGCTGGGGAGGAAGGACGACACCTTCAGCTCCCGGGGGTACACACTGCCGCTGGGGAGGAAGGACGGCACCTTCAGCTCCCGGGGGTACACACTGCCGCTGGGGAGGAAGGACGGCCCCTTCAGCTCCCTGGGATACACACTGCCGCTGGGGAGGAAGGACGACACCTTCAGCTCCCGGGGGTACACACTGCCGCTGTGGAGGAAGGACGGCACCTTCAGCTCCCTGGGGTACACACGGCCGCTGGGGAGGAAGGATGACACCTTCAGCTCCCTGGGGTACACACTGCCGCTGGGAAGGAAGGATGACACCTTCAGCTCCCTGGGGTACACACTGCCGCTGGGGAGGAAGGACGACACCTTGAGCTCCCTGGGGTAAACACTGCCGCTGTGGAGGAAGGACAGCACCTTCAGCTCCCTGGGGTACACACAGCCGCTGGGGAGGAAGGATGACACCTTCAGCTCCCTGGGGTACACACTGCCGCTGGGGAGGAAGGATGACACCTTCAGCTCCCTGGGGTACACACTGCCGCTGGGGAGGAAGGACGACACCTTCAGCTCCCTGGGGTACACACTGCCGCTGTGGAGGAAGGACGGCACCTTCAGCTCTCCGGAACGCACTCAGCCGCTGGGGAGGCGGACGATACCATCTGCCATGAACTGCAGGTACTCTGCTGTTATCCTCCTCACGAACTGCACAGATTTCTCCGGGGTTGGGTCCGAAGAAAATCAGCCGTGATCTCAGCTCTCTGTCAAATTCCTCCTGCGTGTAGCTGGGTGCCATGCTTGTTCTCCTGAAGTTCTTTCTTTTGTAGATAGGGGCGCTGTACGGGTACTGGCATTGCCCTCACTTTGTAATCCAAGGAATGGTGTTGCCCTGTAGATGTCCTTCTGGGCTGTGGAAATGATCCCGCGCTTGCCACCAAATGTAACGGACCGTTACGCACACAACTCCGTTTAGGCGATATTCCCTTTTCCGGATAGACCAGCAGCTACTGCAATCACCAACTTCCCAAACTGCAAACCACACGAATTCACCAACTTCCGAACAAGAGACGCACGAACCCTGGAAGCAGCCGAACAGGAAAAGCCCGAGGAACAGCTTACACTCCTGGCAATCAGCATACAGTCAAATCCCCCCCAATAACGAGACGACACTTCGTTTTGAGGGTCAAGCAGGAACTCTAACTTTTATTTGAGGGCTACCTGCCCGGTATTTATCCAGGTCTCCCACCTGGTGGACACTCCCCTAGGGGACCAGAAGGAAGACTACGACACGGGATACAGCAGCCAATCACACACATTGGGACAATACAGACACCCCCAGCATATCCCTCCCCTCTGCCTGTAATACAATCACCCTACATGTGTAATGTAATCATCCCAGGCAGGAGAATACACAATGTCTTCTGTCCTGGAGACAATTGAGGAGTCATTCAATTATCTCTCAGGACAAAGGGAAATCGCCAATACACACGTGGGGACAATAGGACAGACATCACTATTCAATACACAATGTCCCACCCTTTACAGTACACAGACATGTAACATATTCCCAGATGGCTTGGATCTGAGCGCTCAATATATCCAAGGATAGAGGCAGACTCCATTGAGTACATGTTGCAAAAGGACATAAAATTACACAATGTTACATAAAACATATACATGCAACATATCCCCAGATAGCTTAGGTCTGAGCGCACATTATTGAATGGCGCTCAGACCACACATGTCCAGTTCAATTGCCATGGAGCTAAAGTCTTTCCCATAGTCTTTCATTATACGAATGGGCTCCATAGCAGAGCTATCTGGGGTATCACCGCTCAAACAGGACAAGCATACATGGGGCCATGGTCGCAGGGCAGGAGGCGAGCAAGCAGTCCCCTCCAGGAAACTGGGGCAGACTCTGGTACAGGGTCCAGTCCGCTACATCATGTTTGCTCTACTCACACCCAGAGCTGCGTTCACACGTCCATTGTTACTACAGGTTCTTTCCAGGCCCATTTCAAGAGCTGCGTTCCTGTCACTTTCACAGCATGTGTCACGCTCCATTCACAACCAGAGCTGCCGTTATACCAGTTGTATGCTCTGCCTATACCCAGAGTTGTGTTAACACTTCTACTGCTACACCAGGCTGTATACCCCACTCGCCAGAGCTGCTTTCCATGTCGGCTGTCACTTCGAGTTAATATTCATTCACATCCAAAGCTGCATCCGCAGGTCTACTTTTACATCTTGTCCTCTACTCCATTCACTACTAAAGCTGTGTTCATGTGTCCGCAGATGCATCACGTTAATAGTCCGCTCACGTTCAGTTTGCATTCTTACGTCGGCGTTATACCATGTTTTTCATGCTCTAGCCATACTCAGAGCAGCGCTCATACATTGTTACTCACATCCTGAGCGGCATTCACCCATCTGCTGTTACACCATGTGTTACACTCTGCTCCCACTCAAAGCTGCATTCTCCTGTTACTTGCTACACTCAGTAGTCTCAACGGGGCACTCCGCACCCACTGCTTAGTTCTCTCCCGGTAAACATGGCTGCTTTCTTTTCAGGCTTACGTTTTTCCTTGGTGGTGTAAAAAAATAAAAATAAATCCTTTTAAATCCTGATTCGTGTTCACTCAGCTTGGTCTCCTTTACTCCTGGTTTGCTTTCACTCAGATTGGTCTCCTGCCTAGTTCAACTATACAGCTTTTCAGCGGAGGCCAGTGGGCCTACCATGTTTTACAAGTGGTGCTTTTGTTTGTTGGGAAGGTACTGTACCTTCCCTATGGCTTCGGGGGTCCGACGACTGCTTCGGCCCTATGGCTTCGGGGGTCCAACGACTGCTTCGGCCCTATGGCTTCGGGGGTCCGACGATTGCTACGGCCCCATGGCTTCGGGGGTCCGACGACTGCTTCGGCCCCATGGCTTCGGGGGTCCGACGACTGCTTCGGCCCCATGGCTTCGGGGGTCCGACGACTGCTATGGCCCTATGGCTTCGGGGGTCCGACGACTGCTTTGGCTCCATGGCTTCGGGGGTCCGACGATTGCTTTGGCCCCATGGCTTCGGGGGTCCGACGACTGCTTTGGCTCCATGGCTTCGGGGGTCCGACGATTGCTTTGGCCCCATGGCTTCGGGGGTCCGACGACTGCTTCGGCCCTATGGCTTCGGGGGTCCGACGACTGCTTTGGCTCCATGGCTTCGGGGTCCGACGATTGCTTTGGCCCCATGGCTTCGGGGTCCGACGACTGCTTCGGCCCCATGGCTTCGGGGGTCCAACAACTGCTACGGCCCTATGGCTTCGGGGATCCGACGACTGCTTCGGCCCCATGGCTTCAGGGGTCCAACGACTGCTTCGGCCCTGTGGCTTCGGGGGTCCGACGGCTGCTTCGGCCCTGTGGCTTCGGGGGTCCGACGACTGTTTCGGCCCTATGGCTTCGGGGGTCCGACGACTGCTACGGCCCCATGGCTTCGGGGGTCCGACGACTGTTTCGGCCCTATGGCTTCGGGGGTCTGATGACTGCTACGGCCCCATGGCTTCGGGGGTCCGACGACTGCTTCGGCCCCATGGCTTCGGGGGTCCGATTACCTGTTTTCAGTCCTGCCCGGTTGGTTGACCATCCATGGTGCCAGGCTGATTGGGCCCAAATGTCTCACATTCAGATCTGCTTCCCTGATCACCTGCATACGGCCCACGTTTTAAACTAAAGTCTGTCACCTGCGGGGTTCAGTCAGGTTCACTTGTTACTCAACTAAGTTTCCTGCTCCTTACGTTCTTTAGGTGTTACACCTTATTGATGTCCAGTGTCTGCCATGCTCCAGGATCACACTTCAATTTCTGGAGCTCAAATCTTTAGGGTCACCTGCCATGTTGGTCAGGTCTCATTTTTCAACAATATTCGCCTGCCACGGTATTCAGGCCACGTAGATTAATGGTAGACTCCGATACCAGGTCGGTTTTCCCGTTTAGGATTAAACCATTCTCAGGGGTTCATAGAAGAATGCAGGGGCCATGGCAAGCAGATAGATGTCTGGGGAACTATTCAAGGATTCCCTTCCTACGTTCATGGTTTCTTTGGCCCCTTACTTCTTGCATAGTCTAGGCAGGCAGGTTTCTCTTTCGGTTCCACAAACTCCGGAGGCCATGGCAATTGTCAGTACTAGAACCACAGTTCACCAGGTTCAGTTACTATTTCATGCTCCATTCCACAGCTTAGTGCCCCGAAGCGGAATGAAGGACTGGAAATATCTGCAACATCGAGCATCATGTCTCTGGTTTCGTCATTTGCAAGCTGTGATGTACGTCTCCTTAGGGTTTTGCCGCATACTTCCTGAATGTGCGGTCTAGATTGCCGATGCCTTGCCGTTGGTCACGGATTTGTTTGCACTTTCATTGTGTTTCTTTATAACCTGCTTGGCTTTTTGCCCCCTTTAGGCCTACCCACGGCTATGGCTAAGGGCACAATTCAAGCCATTAAGTTAGGTTTAGCTAGCCGGGTTAGGTTGTTCTTGATGTTTATCTCCCTAGGGTTCATCAAGCGTCGTTGGCTGTAGCCATGACCACAAATATATATATATTTGTGGTCATGGCTATGGCCAAGAGATATCCGAAGAACCCTAGGGAGTGAAACAACGGGAACAACCCAGCTAGGCGTGTCTTAGATAACCTGACTAAATGGCTTGTTGTGTGCTAGGCCTATAAGTGGGCAAAAACCAAGCCAAGTAGGGTAGAAATGGAACTCGAATGGCATGTGCAAACTAATCCCAAAGCCAACTGCAAGGCGTCCGGGATCTTGAGCGAAAATTCTGGGTGTATTAGGCAAGACCAGAAGGAGACCTACAACCCATATTTTGGATGACGAGGCCGGAGACATGATGCCCAATATTGCGGATACTGCCCCAAAGCGGAATGGAGGACCGGGAATGCGTGAAATGGATCATGAAAAACCAACTGAACCTTGTAATGTTTTGGTTCTAGTGCGAGTACTGGCAATGCCCTAGCCTCAGGAGATCGTGGAACCGAAACCTGACTGCCTAGACCAGTAATGGGCAACGTGCGGCTCTCCAGCTGTTGCAGAACTACAACTCCCAGCATGCAAAGCCTGTCTATAGCTATCAGCCTACTGCAGGGCATGGTGGGAGTTGTAGTTTAGCAACAGCTGGAGAGCCGCACGTTGCTCATCACTGGCCTAGACTATGCAGGAGTGAGGGCCAAAAAGAACCATGTAGATAGGAAGATAATCCTTGAATAGTTCCCCTGACCACAGCCGTCTGCTAGCCGTGGTCCGCGCGTTGCTCTTCTGTGCACCCCTGAGAATTATTTTAACGCCTGAGACGTGAAGACCGACCTACTATCTGAATCTTCTACCGTGAGAGAATGTGGATCTTGTCCAAACCCGATTCAACGTGTTTGTAGGGAGTCTGAGGTTAGTTTGGCAAGAAGCTACGAAGCCATAATATACAAGATTCTGTCTATGCCTCCCATGAGTGAGGGAAGCAAATGCAATGAAGCCACCGACGAAAATGAATTCCTGGTCGTAGTAAAAAGGCAAAGACTTTGCGCGGGGACCTGGTTGACAAGATATGATCGACTACGATCAGAGACTGAAATGCTAGAGGGAATTACCCTACTTGTTCCTCCTCTGGCAGGACCTGAACAAAAGCATGAACAATTAAATCAAGATGAAACATCTGCGTAAGACATGACAGTGATGCTGGAGGGCGAACCGGACCAGTGTGCGGGCAAAACATAAAGTGAGCGATCAACATGGATTATTAGGAGATTAGGGAAGCAGGTATGTATGTGATACATACGGCCACATCAGCCTCGATGCACAGATGGGCAACCAACCAGGTAATCAGTCCAACAGGACCGAAAACAGTTATCGGGCCCCCGAAGCCATGGAACCGAAGCTGTCATCGGGCCCCCGAAGCCATGGGGCCGAGTTTTTTTATGTTTTTTATTTTTTTTAAATCAAGAAATTATAACTATAATAGTGACCTGAATAAGGTGCAGGTGAAATGAAACCATGAGCCTGATACATGTGGCAAGCGATACCCAAGATGAACTACGTGGCCTGAATAACATGCCAGGCGAAATATCGTTAGGAACAAGACCTGACCGACGTGGAAGGTGACCCCCAACATGAGTTCAACGAAAAAACGAAGGGAAATGTGACAGAAAATGGAGATGATAACGGACATTAACTAAAATAAAACCTAAATAACATAAGCCGGCAAGCAGGTAAAGATGTGAGTCATTCAAAACCAAAAGCATAGCTGCACAGGTGGACAATAAACCATTGGTCGGACCCTTAAAGCCACGTGGCCAAAGCAACCGCCGTGGCCCATGGGGCCGGGCAGCCGCCAGGATGCGTACCTTAAGAATTAAGGACGGCTGGGGAAAAGATTGGGGCTTAACCCGACGGGTTTAATAATAAACCGGGACTCGATAACCTAAAAAGACAAACACATGGGGTAATGAAATGAGGCCGAAACGAACCGCAAATACTAATCTGTAAAATAGAAATGAACAAAAGAAAACTTCTGAAAGGTGTGCCTTGGAAAATAGTATCAGATTGTCGTATGAACTACCAATGTCGATGTCAATTGTGAAATCCACTAAGCCAAGAGCCACTCCAGCGAGCCCCTTATGGTGGGAGCCACGCGTGCGAGCCCCTTATGGCGGGAGCCACGTGTGCGAGCCCCTTATGGCGGGAGCCACGTGTGCGAGCCCCTTATGGCGGAAAAAGTATCAGATGGCAAACTGCAAGTGTCGGTGCCAATCATGAGGTCCTATAAGCGAAGAGCCACTCGTGCGAGCCTTATTACTTTTTTTTTTTTTTTTTTAAATAAACCACTTATGCAGCACCAGAATGCTTTGGGGACTCGCATAACCATGACCCCCTCCAACAGCAAACCTGGGACACTAACCAGCCTACAACCATGTTGTACCCCTAACAAACAAAACATAAAAAACGGTCGTGGGGCCCCCGGAGCCATGAGGCCGGATCAGTCATAGGGACCCCGAAGCCAGAGGCCGAAGCAGTCATAGGGCCCCCGAAGCCGAGAGACTGATCTGGATGACGTTGCGGTGACTGATGGGATATGCAGCGACTTGAATGATTGGATTGGCTAGAAGGTGGCCTAAGAAACATAACTGCCAACAGGCGTTGAAAATATAGACATTAGTAATCCGAAGCACGGCATTCATGAAACACTAACCACCGCGAACCATAAAACGTAAACATGAAATTGAAACAGAGATGGGAGAAAAACAAGAGCCTGAGGCATTGCAAGTTCGCTAAGAGAAGACTCTTATCGTGACAAACAAATGAACAACTTGTGAAAACATAGCAGGAAACTTACTCCTATTGGCCCACTGACCTCCGCTGAGGAGCTGTTTGGTGAACTGGGGAAGGAGACCAATCTGAGTGAATACGAACCAAAAGTAAAAGGAGACCAGTCTGAGTGAATATGAACCAGGATTAAAGACCAAAATGTAAAAAAAAAATTAGGCCTATAGAATGTAACAGACCATCGAGGAAAGGAATGTAAGCCTGAAAAGAACGCAGTTATGTTTGTCGGGAGAGAAGTACCAGAGTGGTGGGTGCAGACTGCCCCGGTGAGATTATTGAGTAAAACCATGACATAGCAATGAACAGGAGAATGCAGCTTTGAGTGGGAGCAGAGTACAACACATGATGTAACGACAAATGGGTTAATGCAGCTTTGGATGTGAGTGGTACCTAAAACACGTGGTATGGGCGCAGCTCTGAGTATGGGTAGAACATGAAAAGCATGGTATAAAGCAGACGTATAAATGCAATCTGAAAGTGAGCAGAGTATTGACGTGATGCAAAAGCAGACACGTGAACGCAGCTCTAGTAGTGAATGGAGTATAGGACAAGATGTAAGAGCAGACATACAGACGCAGCTTTGGATGTGAACGGAATATTAACTTGATGTGACAGCAGACATGGAAAGCAGCTTTGGTGAGTGGGGTATACAGCCTGGTGTAGAGGTATGAACACAACTCTGGGTATAAGCAGAGCATGAAATTTGGTATAACAGCAGCTCTGGTTGTGAACGGAGCATAACAGATGTGACAGCGACGTGAATGCAGTTCTTGCAATGGGCCTGGAAAGAACCTGTAGTAGCATAGGACGTGTGAACGCAGCTCTGGGTGCGAGTAGAACAAACATGATATACCGATAGACGTATGAATGCAACTCTGGTCGTGGGTGGAGTGCAAAAAATGATTTGACAGCTTAAGTGTGAATGCACCTCTGGGTGGCTGAGAATGAAATTGGTCGAATAGCAGCTCTAAATGTGAGTGGAGCATAAACATGATGTAACAGTGAAGGTGAATGCAGCTCTGAAACAAGCCTAGTATGAACATGTGACAGCGGACGTGTAAACACAGCTCTCACTGTGAGCAGAGCAAACACGGTATACCAGTCGACGCATGAACGCAGCTCTGGTTGTGAGTGGAGCAAGGTGTGAACACCAGTGTGGTGCGTCCAGAGAATAAAAATGGAGTAACAGTAGCAGCTATGGCTGAAAGCCGAGTATACAACATGTAATAACAGACGTGTAATACGGATCCAGATGTCGGCTGGGTACGGAATGTGATGTAACAGCCAACAGGTGAACGCAGCTTGAATGTGATTAACGGGTGAAGAATGATGAAAATAGCAGACATGTGGACACAGCTCCGGTGAGCAGGGAGTAAAACATGGCGTAACAGCCAAATGTAAGGCTTTGTCTGGGAATGAGCAGAGTAGGAAAGTGCTGTGACAGTAAAAGACGTGCGGATGCATCTGAGGGTGCGAGGCGTATGAAGCATGGTGCAGTGGTAGGCATGAGAAGCATAAGACATGAAATAAAAGCCGAAAGTGTAAATGCCGCTCAGGATACCAGCAGAGCATAAAAGTGCGGCAGGGTTTTAAGTGCATGAGCAGTGAAATATGTGAAGTCTAAAGATGGTGGTAGCGGGGGAGGGGAGACACATGGCAAGGAACAGCTACAGCAAGAGGCCTAAACAATAACAGCTGCGTCCGATCTCCAAACATGACGTCACGTGCATCCCGGGTAACTCTGCCTTACAGCCAACCGGCTGCAGTAACTTTTCATACGAGACGAACAAAGCGAAGTAAAACTTGTAAGATTTATAGGAACTGACTCCTATTACCAAACAAAGTTGAAAAGAAATAGAAATATTTAGCCCCAATGGACAAACCTGAGGCAGCAGATTCTGAGGCAAAGCCTCCCGTTCGCTAGCAAAGTCGGTTCCGACCGGCCAGGAGAGACGGCCCCCGCCCCAACTTACTTACAGAGATCACACGCCCGGGGGTGAGGCTGTGGCTCGTATATGAAGAGCCTCCGCCCCTCCCACAAATGCAGGCCGACTAATCAGCCTTACCAACATATACACACACAGTGCTCCATCAAGTTACAAGATGAGTTAGTTCCAGGATGAACACTGTAAGTGGAAACCATTGTTTCTCAAGTCCAAGAGAAATAAGCAGATAACTAAGACAGATAAGGCAAGTCCATAAAACAGACAGGAATAGATGTGGAAGCTGTAAATCCCCTTCTGTGGGGAGGGCAGGAGCGCCTTCAGGGTATAGTACATATATGTAATAGAAAAAAACTGAAGCCGCTGGTGTCCAGAGGAGCAGCTCATCCTGGCACAGACAGGGGGCAGTACTGAGCAGGTAGTACCGCAGAGGAGCTCCTAGACATCCAATAAAAGGCGTTATTCTAGTGAAATGGCCGGGCTGATAGGTTGTCCTCTCTGCTGACAGGAGAAAGTGAAGAACGTCATGATCAGGCGGGAGCGGGATCTCAGCGTTGATATGGCGCACAGTGCACTGTCTTTGGGCACTCAGGTGAGTGGAGGCTTCACGACCCTGGTGGGGGCTGCACACCCTCTGCCATATTGTATTGTAATCATGAATTCTACCCCATGGGGTAGTCACGTTGCTCCCATAGTCCACACGGGCCTTATTAAAAAATCTCATTTTGTTTTAAAGAAACATTCCCCCCCCTCGAGTGCACAGTACACAATGCCAGCCAAGACCCCAGTGGGACACCAGTGCGACATCTGTGCCAAGGGACCCCAACATGTCATTGAGAGCCCCGGGGTCCGAGTGTAGTCACCCTGGAACCACAGGGTGACTGTTCCCCCACCACCCCTATTTTTATACCACTGCCTGCACCCATGTATGTACAGAGGGGGACGGAGTTGCGGTATGCCAGGGTCTGTGTGTGATGCTGCGAGAGGGGAGAGGGAGCAGCTCCATCCTCACCAGGGAGACGCACACACATATTCAACCTCTTTATTTGGTTTTTGAGTGGGAATGCATTGAAAGATATATTTAAATACTATAGGGGTCATTTACCATTCTGAAATACGCCAGCGTATTTCAGGTGCAGATGGCAGCGCAACGGTTAGTCGCACCGCTATCTGCAACTTCTCCCTGCTCACGCAATGTCTGAAATTGGCGTAGAAAATGGTCTAAATGTAAGACAGCTCGGAAGCGTCTTACATTTAGAAGTTGCGCTGAATGCGCCGCAGTTATGTAGATCCACCGCCAGGTATAAAGGTATAGGGCTTATGAAGACCAGCCTCTAAAATGCCGGTCTTAAAGGGGTCCTCTCACTTCAGCAAGTGGCATTTATTAGGTAGAGAAAGTTAACACCCGGCACTTACTAATGTATTGTAATTCTCCATATTGCCTCCTTTGTTGGCTTTCACATTATGCACTGCTCGTTTCCATGGTTATGACCACTCTGTAATCCAATGGTGGTCGTATTTGCACGGTACTATAGGAAAAAGCGCTAGCCTCTCTGGTGGCCGGGCCTGTGGGAGCACATGTAGTCATTTATTATCAGATATACAACAATAGAACGCCAAGCCTCAGATGAGACCCCCATCAGACCCTCCCTAACCTCCATTAGCCTCAGATCAGCCTCCCATCAGACCTCCAAAGTCTCCATCGGCCTCAGATCAGACCCTCCCCAGCCTCATATCAGCCTCCCATCAGACCCTTCCCAGCCTCCAATAGATCAGACCCTCCCCAGCCTCCCATCAGACCCCCCAGCCTCAGATCAGACCCTCTCCAGCCTCCATTAGCCTCAGCTCAGACCCCCAGCCTCAGATCAGCAGATTCCCTTACCCTCCCGCCACGCTGCACTGTGACCTGATGGCGCACAGCCTCAGGTCATAGTATGCGTCTACGTGCACTACGTCCTGACATTCTACTTGTCAGGACACAGAGCGGGGCTGAAGGAAGACCAGAGAGGGCGAGTACAGCCGGCGCAGTGCTGTTCTCACCTTCCTGTGCCTCCCGCATGCTAATGTTGCTTCTATAATGGAATCGGTCACTATATCCCCTGGCTGGACAGTGGAACTACAGGAAGGACCCAGTAACCTTCCTGGATTCCAGTTTGTCATGTACAGTGGTATGTGCGAGCCTAGCCTAGAGAAGCCCACCTGGAAATGCCGATCCCCCCGGATCTGAGCTCAGGCGGTCTGTCTCTGCAGCCACATTACCGTGCTCAGGGTTTATATATCTCACTGAAGACAAAATCATGAGAGTTGCTGATTTTCTTCTATTCACTGCCGCCATCATGGAAATATTGTGCTTGCTCTGGCGGTTGCTATGGTAGCTCCAACTGACTTCCTGTGCATGGACTTCCTGTTATGTGATCTTGAGTTTTCACGAGTGCTGATAACAGGAAGTCCATGCTCAGGTGGCTGTTGGTGCTGCCATGGCAACCCCAGAGCAGGCACAATATCTCCACGACCACAGCAGTAAAGAGAAGGAGAGAAAAACGAAACAGAAAGAAGACGCCGTCTGTGGAGCCCTCCACGTCCCGGGAGGCCATGTCGTTCAGTGGATGCTCATGCAGTGTCTTCTACTCTAGGACCGCCTTCAGAAGTATGGATTTTCAGTCCGCTACACAGAAGATGAGAAAGAAGGTGAGGAAGGCGAGGGTCATGTGACCCAGTCTTAGCGGTGACAGTTCTTTACATGCGCAAATTCTTCTTATAGAAAATCCTTACAAGGAGCTGAGCGATGACATCTCCTGGAATGAGGATGATATCCCGCACAAGAGGGGCGAGGTGGGAAACAGTCAGTGGAACCAGTAGTAAATGTGGATTACACGTGATTCCTCGCCCAGTGTAATACACTAGCGGAAAATGAAAGAGGAACATCTGGAGAACTTAATGCGAGTGAGCTCAGACTGACACAGTATAATCTGCCAGTGGTGATCGGTCACTGGTCACACAGGGTGGCGCCCCCTTTATTTTGAATTCTGCAGCAGGTTATATGTGGAGTTCACATTTAGGCCCCATTCACACGTCCGCAAGTGTTTTGCAGATCCGCAAAACACGGGCATCGGCGATGTGTGTTCTGCAATTTGCGGACCGCACATCGCTGGCACTATATAGAAAATGCCTTTTCGCGGACAAGAATAGGAAGTATAATGAGGATGGCACTCACGACATTCGTTTAGGTATGGAGTATTTATTCAGATAAAAGATGGTTGATTATAATATATTAAAATACTAAGACGTAATAGTAATTATCAATAGTATGTAAGACGTGCAACCGGTGTTATGTGTCCTAATGAGGCCTCGTGTGTAAGGACATACACAGAAATATTCAAGATTCAGAAAGCAAAAAAACTATGAATGAAAATTGAAAAAATTGAAGAAATTTCATTAGGTTTTTTAGAGGAATTTCCAAGGTAGCATTCACCGCAGATGTCAGATCACAGCGTCTCTAGCGTTTTATCAGTGATCTATGATGACGTATCCGGTCTCTCAAAAAGATGTTTCCATCTGAAGGTTCATAGGACATTGTTCAACAGAGGATCCAAATGCGGCATTAAATAATTCCCCCTTTAGGTTAATAGGTAAATGTCATAGGGCCTTCAAAAGTTCCTCAATATTTTTTGTAGGATATGCCCTTCTAAACAGCTCGTCCCACTGGTGGGGTCACATTCAGCCATCGAACCCTTTGTGCAAATATCAGCTGGTGGATAATTCAGTACCTTTTCCCGATGTCCTCGGTGGTCTTACCGCAGTCAGCCAGTGGGTGCCGCTGGGATCGCCGGTGTGTGCGCGTGTTAACTCGCGCGTGTCTCTGGAGGAGCGCGCTAAGACGCGCGGTTACTTCCGGTGATGCGTGCTCGTCACTTCCGGTTGGGTGACGGCACGGCGACCTGCGTGTTTTGAAGCAAGAAAAGAGAAGGCGCCCTCTCACTGTAATGATTCGTGAAGATCCGGACTAGAAATAGTAAATCCTGTATGGTTGTAGTTGTAAAAATAGATTAGAACGCTCCTTTAAAACCCAAACGCGTTTCAGAGCTGGCTGCTCCTTCTTCAGTGGGATTGGTAGCGTCTATTGGTGTATCCCTCCTATATTGAGTTCCCGTAATCGGGGGGAGGTGTTTCTCAAGTTCATGGTAGGAGATAAAATAAGGACTGGATCCTATCGGAAGTGTCAGAGATTATACTAGACATCAAATATAAAATATATAATACAGAATAGGTAATAAAAGATGTAAAAAGATAGATAATGAGCCTATCGAGAAAGTATGAGATCATTTTATATATCAGATGGTTAGCCGCATAAGATCTCCTGATATTGGAGTATTGGATACATTTATTCAATGATAGTGATATATTCTATTCTTCACAGGTAATATCATATGCCCACGTCCGTGGATTGTTTCCTGGGTAGAAAATCTTAATTAGTGGATATATATGAAAGAGGTCAATTGCTGAATGTAACCCCACCAGTGGGATGAACTGTTTAAGGCCTCATGCACACAGCCGTTGTTCGGGTCCGCGTCCGAGCCGCATATTTCGCGGCTTGGCTGTGGACCCATTCACTTCAATGGGGCCGCAAAAGATGCGGACAGCACTCCGTGTGCTGTCCGCATCCGTTGCTCTGTTCCGTGTCCCCGCAAAAAAAATAGAGCATGTCCTATTCTTGTCCGTTATGCGGACTAGAATAGGCATCTCTATAATGGGCCGCGTTCGCGGAACTGAATGCGGAGCAGCTTCCGTGTTTTGCAGATCCGCGGTTTGCGGACCGCAAAACACCAACGGCCGTGTGCATGAGGCCTAAAAGGGCATATCCTACAAAAAATATTGAGGAACTTTTGAAGGCCCTATGACATTTACCTATTAACCTAAAGGGGGAATTATTTAATGCCGCATTTGGATCCTCTGTTGAACAATGTCCGATGAACCTTCAGATGGAAACATCTTTTTGAGAGACCGGATACGTCATCATAGATCACTGATAAAACGCTAGAGACGCTGTGATCTGACATCTGCGGTGAATGCTACCTTGGAAATTCCTCTAAAAAACCTAATGAAATTTCTTCAATTTTTTCAGTTTTTATTCCTTGTTTTTTTGCTTTCTGAATCTTGAATATTTCTGTGTATGTCCTTACACACGAGGCCTCATTAGGATACATAACACCGGTTGCACGTCTTACATACTATTGATAATTACTATTACGTCTTAGTATTTTAATATATTATAATCAACCATCTTTTATCTGAATAAATACTCCATACCTAAACGAATGTCGTGAGTGCCATCCTCATTACACTTCCTATATTTGCTCTGTTTGTGAGCCTGGGTACGGCTCTAGTTGGATTGCGCACCACTCCCATACCTCTGCTGGCGGTGAGCCACTCATTACCATTATCATAAGAATAGGACATGTTCTATTTTTTTCGGGAACGCGATTGCGGACCCAGAAGTGCAGATCTGAAATTGCGCATTTGGGTGGGACATAGAGTGTCCCCATCGGAATGAATGGGTCCGCAATTCCATTCCGCAAAATGGGGAACAGAATTGCGGACGTGTGAATGGGGCCTAATACTGGGTGGCAACTTCTCTTACTGCCATACAGGCTGCCACTCTGGCATGGTGGTGGTCATACAGATGTGGATATCCTCCTGTGGTGGCGGTCATACAGATGCTGGATATCCTCCTGTGGTGGCGGTCATACAGATGCTGGATATCCTCCTGTGGTGACGATCATACAGATGTGGATATCCTCCTGTGGTGGCGGTCATACAGATGCTGGATATCCTCCTGTGGTGACGGTCATACAGAGACTGTATATCCTCCTGTGGTGACGGTCATACAGAGACTGTATATCCTCCTGTGGTGGCGGTCATACAGATCCTGGATATCCTCCTGTGGTAGTGGTCATACAGATGCTGGATATCCTCCTGTGGTGGCGGTCATACAGATGCTGGATATCCTCCTGTGGTGGCGGTCATACAGATGTGGATATCCTCCTGTGTTGGTGGTCATACAGATGCTGGATATCCTCCTGTGGTGACGGTCATACAGATGCTGGATGTCCTCCTGTGGTGGCCATACAGATGCTGGATATCCTCCTGTGTTGGTGGTCATACAGATGCTGGATATCCTCCTGTGGTGGTGGTCATACAGATGCTGGATATCCTCCTGTGGTGGTGGTCATACAGAGGCTGGATATCCTCCTGTGGTGGCGGTCATACAGATGCTGGATATCCTCCTGTGGTGGTGGTCATACAGATGTGGATATCCTCCTGTGGTGGCGGTCATACAGATGCTGGATATCCTCCTGTGGTGGCGGTCATACAGATGCTGGATATCCTCCTGTGGTGGCGGTCATACAGATGCTGGATATCCTCCTGTGGTGGCGGTCATACAGATGTGGATATCCTCCTGTGTTGGTGGTCATACAGATGCTGGATATCCTCCTGTGGTGGTGGTCATACAGATGCTGGATATCCTCCTGTGGTGGTGGTCATACAGATGCTGGATATCCTCCTGTGTTGGTGGTCATACAGATGCTGGATATCCTCCTGTGGTGGCGGTCATACAGATGCTGGATATCCTCCTGTGGTGGCGGTCATACAGATGCTGGATATCCTCCTGTGGTGGTGGTCATACAGATGTGGATATCCTCCTGTGGTGACGGTCATACAGATGCTGGATGTCCTCCTGTGGTGGCGGTCATACAGATGCTGGATATCCTCCTGTGGTGGCGGTCATACAGATGCTGGATATCCTCCTGTGGTGGCGGTCATACAGATGCTGGATATCCTCCTGTGGTGGCGGTCATACAGATGCTGGATATCCTCCTGTGGTGGCGTCATACAGATGCTGGATATCCTTCTGTGGTGGCGGTCATACAGATGCTGGATATCCTCCTGTGGTGGCGGTCATACAGATGCTGGATATCCTCCTGTGGTGGCGGTCATACAGATGCTGGATATCCTCCTGTGGTGGCGGTCATACAGATGCTGGATATCCTCCTGTGGTGGCGGTCATACAGATGCTGGATATCCTCCTGTGGTGGTGGTCATACAGATGCTGGATATCCTCCTGTGGTGGCGGTCATACAGATGCTGGATATCCTCCTGTGGTGGCGGTCATACAGATGCTGGATATCCTCCTGTGGTGGCGGTCATACAGATGCTGGATATCCTCCTGTGGTGGCGGTCATACAGATGCTGGATATCCTCCTGTGGTGGCGGTCATACAGATGCTGGATATCCTCCTGTGGTGGCGGTCATACAGATGCTGGATATCCTCCTGTGGTGGCGGTCATACAGATGCTGGATATCCTCCTGTGGTGGCGGTCATACAGATGCTGGATATCCTCCTGTGGTGGCGGTCATACAGATGCTGGATATCCTCCTGTGGTGGCGGTCATACAGATGCTGGATATCCTCCTGTGGTGGCGGTCATACAGATGCTGGATATCCTCCTGTGGTGGCGGTCATACAGATGCTGGATATCCTCCTGTGGTGGCGGTCATACAGATGCTGGATATCCTCCTGTGGTGGCGGTCATACAGATGCTGGATATCCTCCTGTGGTGGCGGTCATACAGATGCTGGATATCCTCCTGTGGTGGCGGTCATACAGATGCTGGATATCCTCCTGTGGTGGCGGTCATACAGATGCTGGATATCCTCCTGTGGTGGCGGTCATACAGATGCTGGATATCCTCCTGTGGTGGCGGTCATACAGATGCTGGATATCCTCCTGTGGTGGCGGTCATACAGATGCTGGATATCCTCCTGTGGTGGCGGTCATACAGATGCTGGATATCCTCCTGTGGTGGCGGTCATACAGATGCTGGATATCCTCCTGTGGTGGCGGTCATACAGATGCTGGATATCCTCCTGTGGTGGCGGTCATACAGATGCTGGATATCCTCCTGTGGTGGCGGTCATACAGATGCTGGATATCCTCCTGTGGTGGCGGTCATACAGATGCTGGATATCCTCCTGTGGTGGCGGTCATACAGATGCTGGATATCCTCCTGTGGTGGCGGTCATACAGATGCTGGATATCCTCCTGTGGTGGCGGTCATACAGATGCTGGATATCCTCCTGTGGTGGCGGTCATACAGATGCTGGATATCCTCCTGTGGTGGCGGTCATACAGATGCTGGATATCCTCCTGTGGTGGCGGTCATACAGATGCTGGATATCCTCCTGTGGTGGCGGTCATACAGATGCTGGATATCCTCCTGTGGTGGCGGTCATACAGATGCTGGATATCCTCCTGTGGTGGCGGTCATACAGATGCTGGATATCCTCCTGTGGTGGCGGTCATACAGATGCTGGATATCCTCCTGTGGTAGCGGTCATACAGATGCTGGATATCCTCCTGTGGTGGCGGTCATACAGATGCTGGATATCCTCCTGTGGTGGCGGTCATACAGATGCTGGATATCCTCCTGTGGTGGCGGTCATACAGATGCTGGATATCCTCCTGTGGTGGCGGTCATACAGATGCTGGATATCCTCCTGTGGTGGCGGTCATACAGATGCTGGATATCCTCCTGTGGTGGCGGTCATACAGATGCTGGATATCCTCCTGTGGTGGCGGTCATACAGATGCTGGATATCCTCCTGTGGTGGCGGTCATACAGATGCTGGATATCCTCCTGTGGTGGCGGTCATACAGATGCTGGATATCCTCCTGTGGTAGCGGTCATACAGATGCTGGATATCCTCCTGTGGTGGCGGTCATACAGATGCTGGATATCCTCCTGTGGTGGCGGTCATACAGATGCTGGATATCCTCCTGTGGTGGCGGTCATACAGATGCTGGATATCCTCCTGTGGTGGCGGTCATACAGATGCTGGATATCCTCCTGTGGTAGCGGTCATACAGATGCTGGATATCCTCCTGTGGTGGCGGTCATACAGATGCTGGATATCCTCCTGTGGTGGCGGTCATACAGATGCTGGATATCCTCCTGTGGTGGCGGTCATACAGATGCTGGATATCCTCCTGTGGTGGCGGTCATACAGATGCTGGATATCCTCCTGTGGTGGCGGTCATACAGATGCTGGATATCCTCCTGTGGTGGCGGTCATACAGATGCTGGATATCCTCCTGTGGTGGCGGTCATACAGATGCTGGATATCCTCCTGTGGTGGCGGTCATACAGATGCTGGATATCCTCCTGTGGTGGCGGTCATACAGATCCTGGATATCCTCCTGTGGTGGGGGTCATACAGATGCTGGATATCCTCCTGTGGTGACGATCATACAGATGCTGGATATCCTCCTGTGATGGCGCTCATACAGATGCTGGATATCCTCCTGTGGTGACGGTCATACAGATGCTGGATATCCTCCTGTGGTGGCGCTCATACAGATGCTGGATATCCTCCTGTGGTGGCGGTCATACAGATGCTGGATATCCTCCTGTGGTGACGGTCATACAGATGCTGGATATCCTCCTGTGGTGGTGGTCATACAGATGCTGGATATCCTCCTGTGGTAGCGGCCATACAGATGCTGGATATCCTCCTGTGGTGGCGGTCATACGGATGCTGGATATCCTCCTGTGGTGGTGGTCATACAGATGCTGGATATCCTCCTGTGGTGGCGGTCATACAGAGGCTGGATATCCTCCTGTGGTGGCGGTCATACAGATGCTGGATATCCTCCTGTGGTAGCGGCCATACAGATGCTGGATATCCTCCTGTGGTGGCGGTCATACGGATGCTGGATATCCTCCTGTGGTGGCGCTCATACAGATGCTGGATATCCTCCTGTGGTGGCGGTCATACAGAGGCTGGATATCCTCCTGTGGTGGCGCTCATACAGATGCTGGATATCCTCCTGTTCACCCCCCTTGAATTTTTTCGTATTTTGGTGCCTCACAACCTGGAATTAACATGGATTGTTTGAGGATTTGATCATGTAATGTACAGGACACGCCCACAGCTTTGAAGATGTTTTGTTTTTATTGTGAAGCAAACAAACAAAAAGGACAAAATAACAGAAAAGGTCAATGTGCAGAACTCTTCACCCCCCTAAGGTCAATACTCTGTAGAGCCACCTTTTGCGGCGATCACAGCTCCACGTCGCTCCGGATAAGTCTCTAGGAGCTGCCACATCTTACCGCTGGGATTTTTGCCCGATCCTCCTCGCTGCTCCGGCTCCTTCAGGTTGGACGGTTTGCGCTTGTGAACAGCGATCTGTAAGTCCGACCACAGATCTTCTATTGGACTAAGATCTGGGCTGTGACTCGGCCATTCCAACACATTTACTTGTTTCCCCTTAAACCACCCCAGTGTTGCTTTAGTCGTGTTTGGGGTCAGTCCTGCTGGAAGATGAACCTCCGTCCTGACCTCAGATCACGCACAGAGCGCTACAGGTTCTGCTCAGGAATATCCCTGTATTTAGCACCATCCATCTTTCCCTCTGACCAGTCTCCCAGTCCCATTCCCCCGATGATGCTGCCACCGCCATGTCTCACTGTGGGGATGGTGGTCTTTGGGTGATGTCATGTGTTGGGTTTGCTCCAGACATAGTCTCCTCAGACCAGAGCCCCTTCCTCCATACATTTTCGGAGTCTCCCACACGCCTTTTCCTTACATCGTGCCTTTTTGTTTTTCACTGACAGTAATGGCTTCTTCTGGCCCCTCCGCCATAAAGCCCAACCCTATGGAGCGTCCGGCTTATTGTCGTCCTCTGTACAGATCCTCCAGTCTCTGCTGTGGACTCTGCAGCTCCTCCAGGGTTACCTTAGGTCTCTGTGCCGCCTCTCTGATTAATCCCCTTCTTGCCCGGTCCGTGAGTTTTGGTGGGCGGCCGTTTCTTGGCAGGTTTGCTGTTGTGCCATGTTCTTTCCATTTGGTTATGATAGATTTGATGGCGCTCCTGGGGATCATCAAAGATTTGGATATTTTTTATAACCTAACCCCGACTTGTACTTCTCCACAGCATTGTCCCTTACTTGTTTGGAGAGCTCCTCGGCCTTCATGGCAGTGTTCGGTCATTGACGCCTCTTACTTGTTTGGAGAGCTCCTCGGTCTTCATGGCAGTGTTTGGTCAGTGACGCCTCTTACTTGTTTGGAGAGCTCCTCGGCCTTCATGGCAGTGTTTGGTCAGTGACGCCTCTTACTTGTTTGGAGAGCTCCTCGGCCTTCATGGCAGTGTTTGGTCAGTGATGCCTCTTACTTGTTTGGAGAGCTCCTCGGCCTTCATGGCAGTGTTTGGTCAGTGACGCCTCTTACTTGTTTGGAGAGCTCCTCGGCCTTCATGGCAGTGTTTGGTCAGTGACGCCTCTTACTTGTTTGGAGAGCTCCTCGGCCTTCATGGCAGTGTTTGGTCAGTGATGCCTCCATCTTAGGTGTTGCATCCTCTGGTGTGTATATGTAATGACAGATGATGTGACACTTAGATCGCACACAGGTGACATCATGTCACTGATTATGGGACTTCTGAAGATAATTGGCTGCACCAGAGCTTTTTATGGGTTTCCTAACAAAGGGGGTGAATACATACGCACATGAAGGGGGTGAATACATACGCACATGAAGGGGGTGAATACATACGCACATGAAGGGGGTGAATACATACGCACAGGACAATGTTCTGTTTTCTATTTCTAAACAGTTGTTTTATTTATATATTTTTCTCATTTCACTTCACAAAGTTAGACTATTGTGTTCTGATCCATCACATAAAATTCAGATTAACAAAACACTGAACTCCGACTGAGGAGGAAAAGCTGAAGAAAAGGACAGTTGTGCCCCCAGCCGAGTACAGAACGCCTTCCAGAATCTGGACACAAACTGAGTCCCACGATCCGAGGCCACGTCAGAGGGAAAGCCATGGAGTTTCACAATGTTATCAACATTACAAGTGTCTTAGCATTAGGTAGGCCGGGCAACAATATAAAGTGCGCCATTTTACTAAAGCGATCAACTACCGCCAGAATCACTGTCTTTCCTGAAGAATTAGGTAGATCAGTGATAAAATCCATGGATAAGTGAGTCCATGGTCTGTACGGGATGGGCAACGGAAGTAGAGATCCGGAAGGCCGAGTATTCTTTCACCTTAGCGCGTGCACAGGTACTACACGCTGACACATAGTCCTTAACATACTTACGCAACCCCGGCCACCAGAGTCTACGAAACATGAGGTCGGCAGTGGATCTGCTCCCGGAGTGTCCCGTAAGAACCGTACAGTGATGTTCCTCAAACACCTTGTGCCGCATTTCTGCTGCCACAGTTTCCCAGAGGGGCAAGAATCCGGTGCGTTTCCCCGAGCCTTTAACACCTTCACCTCTAGGTCAGGGTATAGAGCCGATATCACCACCCCTTCCGACAGTATAGGACTCAGATTTTCAAAATCACCACCTCCAGGAAAACTACGTGACAAGGCATCTGCCGTGACGTGCTGAACCCCCGGACAATAAGTGGCAGTGTCTCGGGTGGCAACATCTGGCTTGTCTCGGGTTCAGTCATTTAGCCGACTTACTACCAAAGACAAATGCACGTTCTCTGAATCTCCTCTTACCCCTCCAAGAGTCAGATGGGAATTAGACGCCCACTTTTTTTTTTGATGCTGAATGTACGTCGTTAAAATGTCCCTTTTGTCCGCAGAAAAAACACACTCCCTTCCTACGACTAATGCGCTTAAAAGCAGATCCAGGGGTAGCTCCCCCTAATTGCATGGGTTCGTCCCCAGACATTAATCCAGGAGTATCTTCACCCAAAGTGTCAGAGGAAGACAATACATCATGTGATAGAACGTCCCGAGTGGGGGCCCCTAGATCTTTCTGTCAGGCGTCTATCCATACGTATGGCAAGAGACATAGCAGCCTCCAGAGACACAGGAGTTTCATGAAAGGCCAAAGTGTCCTTCAGCCTCTCAGATAACCCCTGACAAAACTGGCTATGGAGAGCCGGACCGTTCCACTCAGTATCCGTAGCCCACCTCCTAAACTCACAGCAATAAATCTCCGCAGAACGATCTCCCTGACGAAGGCCGCGCAGCTTGGTTTCAGCCGGGAAGGTCCGATCCGGGTTATCATAGATGAGATCCAGAGCTTTGAAAAATTCATCCACCAACCGGAGAGACTGCGAGCCTGTCGGAAGACAAAAAGCCCATGACTGAGCGTCTCCCATAAGCAAAGAAATCACCACACCGACTCGCTGTTCCTTATCACCAGATGAGTGTGAACGTAGCCTAAAATGTAGTTTACACGCCTCTCTAAATAAAAGGAAATTATCACGTCCCCCAGTTAATCTGTCCGGGAGAGCAACTTTAGGCCCCAGGGAGGTCTGGCAACCACCACCACCACTAAGACCAGCAGCCTGTGGTCTCGGAATCTGAAAGACAGTTGTGCGGAGATTAGCTACTTCCAAAAAAAAGACCCTGTAGCTGTTCTGCCAGTGCAGCAATCAGGTCCATGGCTGCACTCGAATTAACAAAAGTGACGGTTTGGCGGTTTATAATGTCACGCCCATGTGTGGGAGGGAGACACCACAGCGGACGAAGAAGGAGAGGGAACAAGGCCTGAAAGAAGGACACCTCCTAGTCAAATCCCTAGTCACAGTCCTGACTGGCTATCAGTATGAACAGACCACAAAGGTAGGTGAGTTCATACGCAGGAGTACCTAGACTCCTAACTCACCCTATAAGGCCCTGGCAATAGTGACAGGACTGAGACTACCTGTTAATCCAGAAAGGAAGGACAAACAGGAGTCTCCCTCAGGTCTACAACAAAGGGCAGGGGAAAGAGAAGACACAGATAAACCAAAACAAAATGCAAAAGGAAACACCTAACCTTCCAGTAGCTATGAATCTATAAACCGCACAGCATTGTGGGAGAAGCAACTATAAATAAGGAAAGTTAAATGACCACAATAGCAACACCTGGAGGTTAGAGGTATCAGAAACAACACAGACGCCTATTGGATCCACAAGGAAACCTCAGATCAAAGCACGTGTCGCCAGTCTCACAGATCTTCTGTCACTCACTGTCGCGGGGATTTCCGTATGTCTCGGTACATCCGTGAGAATATCCTGCTGCAGACCCCAAAATAAAGGGGGCCCCACCCTGCTTTACCAGCAGCTTATACTGTGTCAGTCTCCACACACTCGCATTACGTTCTGCAGGTGTTCTCCTTTTATTTTCTGATGGTGTAGAATTACACGCAATGTATACAGTATATGACATCTCCATGTTCACCAGTGTGTCTGCTGTACAACATGTCCATGTTCTCCTAAGTGTCCAGTGTATGACACGTCCAGCTTCATCTGTGTGTCCGGTATATTACATGTCAAGCTTCACCTGTGTGTCTGCTGCATCATGTGCCCACCTTCACCCGTATGTCCAGTATATGACATGACCACCTTCACCCGTGTGTCCAGTATATGACATGACCAGCTTCACCCGTATGTCCAGTATATGACATGACCAGCTTTACCCGTATGTCCAGTATATGACATGACCAGCTTTACCCGTATGTCCAGTATATGACATGACCGGCTTCACAAGTACGTCCAGTATATGACATGACCAGCTTTACCCGTATGTCCAGTATATGACATGACCAGCTTCACAAGTACGTCCAGTATATGACATGACCAGCCTCACCCGTATGTCCAGTATATGACATGACCAGCTTCACCTGTATATCCAGTATATGACATGACCAGCTTCACCCGTATGTCCAGTATATGACATGACCAGCTTTACCCGTATGTCCAGTATATGACATGACCAGCTTTACCCGTGTGTCCAGTATATGACATGACCGGCTTCACCTGTATGTCCAGTATATGACATGACCAGCTTCACCCGTATGTCCAGTATATGACATGACCAGCTTTACCTGTATGTCCAGTATATGACATGACCAGTTTTACCTGTATGTCCAGTATATGACATGACCAGCTTTACCTGTATGTCCAGTATATGACATGACCGGCTTCACCCGTATGTCCAGTATATGACATGACCAGCTTTACCTGTATGTCCAGTATATGACATGACCACCTTCACCCATATGTCCAGTATATGACATGACCAGCTTTACCCGTGTGTCCAGTATATGACATGACCACCTTCACCCATATGTCCAGTATATGACATGACCAGCTTTACCCGTGTGTCCAGTATATGACATGACCAGCTTTACCCGTGTGTCCAGTATATGACATGAGCAGCTTCACCTGTATATCCAGTATATGACATGACCACCTTCACCCGTATGTCCAGTATATGACATGACCAGCTTCACCCGTATGTCCAGTATATGACATGACCAGCCTCACCCGTATGTCCAGTATATGACATGACCAGCTTCACCCGTATGTCCAGTATATGACATGACCACCTTCACCCATATGTCCAGTATATGACATGACCAGCTTTACCCGTGTGTCCAGTATATGACATGACCACCTTCACCCATATGTCCAGTATATGACATGACCAGCTTTACCCGTGTGTCCAGTATATGACATGACCAGCTTTACCCGTGTGTCCAGTATATGACATGAGCAGCTTCACCTGTATATCCAGTATATGACATGACCACCTTCACCCGTATGTCCAGTATATGACATGACCAGCTTCACCCGTATGTCCAGTATATGACATGACCAGCCTCACCCGTATGTCCAGTATATGACATGACCAGCTTCACCCGTATGTCCAGTATATGACATGACCAGCTTCACCCGTATGTCCAGTATATGACATGACCAGCCTCACCCGTATGTCCAGTATATGACATGACCAGCTTCACCCGTATGTCCAGTATATGACATGACCAGCTTCACCCGTATGTCCAGTATATGACATGACCAGCTTTACCCGTGTGTCCAGTATATGACATGACCACCTTCACCTGTATGTCCAGTATATGACATGACCAGTTTTACCTGTATGTCCAGTATATGACATGACCGGCTTCACCCGTATGTCCAGTATATGACATGACCACCTTCACCCATATGTCCAGTATATGACATGACCAGCTTTACCCGTGTGTCCAGTATATGACATGACCAGCTTCACCCATATGTCCAGTATATGACATGACCAGCTTCACCCGTATGTCCAGTATATGACATGACCAGCTTCACCCGTATGTCCAGTATATGACATGACCAGCTTCACCCGTATGTCCAGTATATGACATGACCAGCTTTACCCGTGTGTCCAGTATATGACATGACCAGCTTTACCCGTGTGTCCAGTATATGACATGACCAGCTTCACCCGTATGTCCAGTATATGACATGACCAGCTTCACCCGTATGTCCAGTATATGACATGACCAGCTTCACCCGTATGTCCAGTATATGACATGACCAGCTTCACCCGTATGTCCAGTATATGACATGACCAGCTTCACCCGTATGTCCAGTATATGACATGACCAGCTTCACCCGTATGTCCAGTATATGACATGACCAGCTTCACCCGTATGTCCAGTATATGACATGACCGTCTTCACCCGTATGTCCAGTATATGACATGACCGTCTTCACCCGTATGTCCAGTATATGACATGACCGGCTTCACCCGTATGTCCAGTATATGACATGACCAGCTTCACCCGTATGTCCAGTATATGACATGACCACCTTCACCCGTATGTCCAGTATATGACATGACCAGCTTCACCCGTATGTCCAGTATATGACATGTCCACCTTCACCCGTATGTCCAGTATATGACATGACCAGCTTCACCCGTATGTCCAGTATATGACATGACCAGCTTCACAAGTATGTCCAGTATATGACATGACCAGCTTTACCTGTATGTCCAGTATATGACATGACCAGCTTTACCCGTGTGTCCAGTATATGACATGACCAGCTTTACCCGTATGTCCAGTATATGACATGACCAGCTTTACCCGTGTGTCCAGTATATGACATGACCAGCTTCACCCGTGTGTCCAGTATATGACATGACCAGCTTTACCCGTGTGTCCAGTATATGACATGACCAGCTTCACCCGTATGTCCAGTATATGACATGACCAGCTTTACCCGTATGTCCAGTATATGACATGACCAGCTTCACAAGTACGTCCAGTATATGACATGACCAGCTTCACCCGTGTGTCCAGTATATGACATGACCAGCTTCACCCGTATGTCCAGTATATGACATGAGCAGCTTCACCTGTATGTCCAGTATATGACATGACCAGCTTCACCCGTATGTCCAGTATATGACATGTCCAGCTTTACCTGTATGTCCAGTATATGACATGACCAGCTTCACCCGTATGTCCAGTATATGACATGACCAGCTTTACCCGTGTGTCCAGTATATGACATGACCAGCTTCACCCGTGATGTCCAGTATATGACATGACCAGCTTCACCTGTATGTCCAGTATATGACATGACCAGCTTCACCCGTATGTCCAGTATATGACATGACCAGCTTCACCCGTATGTCCAGTATATGACATGACCAGCTTCACCCGTATGTCCAGTATATGACATGACCAGCTTCACCCGTATGTCCAGTATATGACATGACCAGCTTCACCCGTATGTCCAGTATATGACATGACCAGCTTCACCCGTATGTCCAGTATATGACATGACCAGCTTCACCCGTATGTCCAGTATATGACATGACCAGCTTCACCCGTATGTCCAGTATATGACATGACCAGCTTCACCCGTGTGTCCAGTATATGACATGACCAGCTTCACCCGTGTGTCCAGTATATGACATGACCAGCTTCACCCGTATGTCCAGTATATGACATGACCGGCTTCACCCGTATGTCCAGTATATGACATGACCAGCTTCACCCGTATGTCCAGTATATGACATGTCCAGCTTTACCCGTATGTCCAGTATATGACATGACCAGCTTCACCCGTGTGTCCAGTATATGACATGACCAGCTTCACCCGTATGTCCAGTATATGACATGTCCAGCTTCACCCGTATGTCCAGTATATGACATGATATAATAATAACGTTCTGACAAGTCAACCGTCAGCAAGTGAGATAATAAGTGATAGTATAGTTAGAGCAAATCACCGAATTATAGTATCACCATAAAATATAGCTTTTAATTAGATTTATTAAAAAGGTTTCAGAATCAAGGAATCTCTTATCCGAGTAGGGGGAGTGGCAATTAGGCCAGCGAGCCAGAAAATTCTGTCCCTGGTCTGTCCGCTATACACTATAAGCCCTGCCTACAAAACGGAATAGCCGCCCCGATAGGGGCGATCCCGTGTCAGGAACCTCCTAGAGTCCCTAATGAGGCCCTGCCACAGGATAGTACCCACCACCTGTGTGAAGTGTGTTGGTCAAAACGTCCGTCAGTAGTCAAATAGATACACTCAAAACTGGGGAATCACACAGAGTGCGAGGCACAAATCAGATATATAGTTCCTCTCACTCCTAGCGACTCTCCCAGCTATCCAAATTACTGTTCAGACATGATATATATATATATAAAGATGTAGAGTAGTCCCAAATAGGTATACAAGTTCTCGACGCGTTTACACTTATAATAAGGGTGTCTATATCAAAGACAACCCAGAGTGACAAAATTGGACCAAAATACAAAAATTTGCCACAGTGACCGGTAGAGAATGTCAGTCTCAAGGATATACCTAGACAAGAGGAGAAGATAGTACCAGATATAAACCATTCAGAACAACTTAAAGGGTTAATGATAGTGACCAAATTAAGCCAGTGCTCAAAGATAAAATGTAATCACTTCCCTTAGCCATCAAACGGTCTAATGGACAGGCTATCCCAACTGCGGATATAGTCAGGTCCAGGGCTATAATCTTCTGGGTTCTGGTGTCTCCTCTTGCTGGGGCCGGTGGCGTGTGGCGAACGCCACTTGCCTTAAATAGCGCGCTCTATTCTAAGCATCAGGTCACGTGATTACAGATGGTTCACGTGCCCAACCGGAAGTGACGCACCGGAACTAGCTGTGCGTTCCACTGCGCTGCCGATGCGTTCCACAGCGATGTGTATGCGTTCCACAGCAGCCGATGCGTTCTACAAGAAGAGCGCTGCGTTCCACAGGCCCACTTGGTATGGACTTATATATTAAACAGTTACCCAGTATAATAGATACTGGGTACTGTGTGTCACAAGACATCCCATCACATGGGCAGCACCAGTGAGGGTAGATGATATGGAACAATGTCCCAAATATGGATTACCTTAAATTCACTATGAGGACACATATATTTCCCACAATTAACCTCAAATGAGAGGTGTACATCTGGGGGTAGTTTTACATGACAAGAGCCAAAGAGGACACACAATTCAGTGTGTCCCTGGCCCTATATACAGTGTAGCAGATAGTGCGAGACTGTCATCCCCAGAGAAAGGTCATTTAGTAAAGGACCAGTGCTTAAATAAAACAGGTATAATCAATGGATTCATTCAGTCCCAAAGGGGCCCGAGTTTCTAGTTTATACGTCCAGCGTGCTTCTTTCTGTTTAAGTATTTGATCAATATTACCGCCTCTAATAGATGGTCTCACAACCTCTATAGCAGAGAAGGAGATATCCACTTTTTCATCAAGATGTTCAAGGAGGATATGTTTAGGGATAGGTTTGTCCCGTTTGTTCCGAATATCACCTACATGTTCCAGTATCCGTGTTTTGAATTCTCTGCAGGTTTTACCCACATAGAGCTTACCGCAAGTACATCTCATAAGGTATATCACACCCCTCGTATTACAGTTTGCAAAGCACCTCTGTTTAAATCTAACAAGTCCCCTTGCATCATTAGAAGGAATCACCCAGTTTAATGTACTTGCAGGCTTTACAATGTCCACATCTGAATGTGCCCACAGACCTATTTTGGAGCCAACATTCCCTCTGAGGAGGTTCAAAGTGGCTACGTACCACAAAATCACGGATATTACGTCCCCTTCTATATGTAATAGAGGGGTATTCTGTAAGGTAATCTTTCAGATCTGGATCAGTTTTTAACAATGACCAGTATCTGCCTATTATCTCCCTGATTTCATCAGAGGCCACATCAAATGTACCAATAATCCGAATCACCTCCTCCATTTCCTTCTTTTGAGGCTG
Source organism: Bufotes viridis (assembly GCA_033119425.1). Classification (NCBI taxonomy): domain Eukaryota; kingdom Metazoa; phylum Chordata; class Amphibia; order Anura; family Bufonidae; genus Bufotes; species Bufotes viridis. The sequence continues at coordinate 18,301 of JAKVIS010000251.1, read as the reverse complement.
CAGAAGAGTATGTCTCTCTTTTTCACGCGCATGCCTCGCTGCTTGAACAAGACAATACTCAGGGTAACCTCTTGCCCTAAATCTCTCAGATTCACACTCTGTGTGATTCCCCAGTTTATAGTGTACCTATTTGACTACTGACGGACGTTTTGACCAACACACTTCACACAGGTGGTGGGTACTATCCTGTGGCAGGGCCTCATTAGGGACTCTAGGAGGTTCCTGACACGGGATCGCCCCTATCGGGGCGGCTATTCCGTTTTGTAGGCAGGGCTTATAGTGTATAGCGGACAGACCAGGGACAGAATTTTCTGGTTCGCTGGCCTATTTGCCACTCCCCCTACTCGGATAAGAGATTCCTTGATTCTGAAACCTTTTTAATAAATCTAATTAAAAGCTATATTTTATGGTGATACTATAATTCGGTGATTAGTATATGACATGACCAGCTTTACCTGTATGTCCAGTATATGACATGACCAGCTTTACCCGTATGTCCAGTATATGACATGTCCAGCTTTACCTGTATGTCCAGTATATGACATGACCAGCTTTACCCGTATGTCCAGTATATGACATGACCAGCTTTACCTGTATGTCCAGTATATGACATGACCAGCTTTACCTGTCTGTCCAGTATATGACATGACCAGCTTCACCCGTATGTCCAGTATATTACATGACCAGCTTTACCTGTATGTCCAGTATATGACATGACCAGCTTTACCCGTATGTCCAGTATATGACATGACCAGCTTTACCCGTATGTCCAGTATATGACATGACCAGCTTCACCTGTATATCCAGTATATGACATGTCCAGCTTTACCTGTATGTCCAGTATATGACATGACCAGCTTTACCCGTATGTCCAGTATATGACATGACCAGCTTTACCTGTATGTCCAGTATATGACATGACCAGCTTTACCTGTCTGTCCAGTATATGACATGACCACCTTCACCCGTATGTCCAGTATATGACATGACCAGCTTCACCTGTATATCCAGTATATGACATGACCAGCTTTACCTGTCTGTCCAGTATATGACATGACCAGCTTTACCTGTATGTCCAGTATATGACATGACCAGCCTCACCCGTATGTCCAGTATATGACATGACCAGCTTCACCTGTATGTCCAGTATATGACATGACCAGCTTCACCCGTATGTCCAGTATATGACATGACCAGCTTTACCTGTCTGTCCAGTATATGACATGACCAGCTTCACCTGTATGTCCAGTATATGACATGACCAGCTTTACCTGTATGTCCAGTATATGACATGACCAGCTTTACCCGTGTGTCCAGTATATGACATGACCAGCTTTACCTGTCTGTCCAGTATATGACATGACCAGCTTTACCTGTCTGTCCAGTATATGACATGACCAGCTTCACCTGTATATCCAGTATATGACATGACCAGCTTTACCTGTATGTCCAGTATATGACATGACCAGCTTTACCCGTATGTCCAGTATATGACATGACCAGCTTTACCTGTATGTCCAGTATATGACATGACCAGCTTCACCTGTATATCCAGTATATGACATGACCAGCTTTACCTGTCTGTCCAGTATATGACATGACCACCTTCACCCGTATGTCCAGTATATGACATGACCAGCTTCACCTGTATATCCAGTATATGACATGACCAGCTTTACCTGTATGTCCAGTATATGACATGACCAGCTTCACCTGTATGTCCAGTATATGACATGACCAGCTTTACCTGTCTGTCCAGTATATGACATGACCAGCTTTACCTGTATGTCCAGTATATGACATGACCAGCCTCACCCGTATGTCCAGTATATGACATGACCAGCTTTACCTGTCTGTCCAGTATATGACATGACCAGCTTTACCCGTATGTCCAGTATATGACATGACCAGCTTTACCTGTCTGTCCAGTATATGACATGACCAGCTTTACCTGTCTGTCCAGTATATGACATGACCAGCTTTACCTGTATGTCCAGTATATGACATGACCAGCTTTACCCGTGTGTCCAGTATATGACATGACCAGCTTTACCTGTCTGTCCAGTATATGACATGACCAGCTTTACCTGTCTGTCCAGTATATGACATGACCGGCTTTACCCGTATGTCCAGTATATGACATGACCACCTTCACCCGTATGTCCAGTATATGACATGACCAGCTTTACCTGTGTGTCCAGTATATGACATGACCAGCTTTACCTGTATGTCCAGTATATGACATGACCAGCTTTACCTGTCTGTCCAGTATATGACATGACCAGCTTTACCCGTATGTCCAGTATATGACATGACCAGCTTTACCTGTGTGTCCAGTATATGACATGACCAGCTTTACCTGTATGTCCAGTATATGACATGACCAGCTTTACCTGTATGTCCAGTATATGACATGACCAGCTTCACCCGTATGTCCAGTATATGACATGACCAGCTTTACCTGTCTGTCCAGTATATGACATGACCAGCTTCACCCGTATGTCCAGTATATTACATGACCAGCTTCACCCGTATGTCCAGTATATTACATGACCAGCTTTACCCATATGTCCAGTATATGACATGACCAGCTTCACCCATATGTCCAGTATATGACATGACCAGCTTTACCCGTATGTCCAGTATATGACATGACCAGTTTTACACTTGTGTCCAGTATATGACATGACCAGCTTCACCCATATGTCCAGTATATGACATGACCAGCTTTACCCGTATGTCCAGTATATGACATGACCAGCTTCACCCATATGTCCAGTATATGACATGACCAGCTTCACCCGTATGTCCAGTATATGACATGACCAGTTTTACCCGTGTGTCCAGTATATGACATGACCAGCTTCACCCGTATGTCCAGTATATGACATGACCAGCTTTACCCGTATGTCCAGTATATGACATGACCAGCCTCACCCGTATGTCCAGTATATGACATGACCAGCTTTACCCGTATGTCCAGTATATGACATGACCAGCTTCACCCGTATGTCCAGTATATGACATGACCAGCTTCACCCGTATGTCCAGTATATGACATGACCAGTTTTACCCGTATGTCCAGTATATGACATGACCAGCTTTACCCGTATGTCCAGTATATGACATGACCACCTTCACCCGTATGTCCAGTATATGACATGACCAGTTTTACCCATGTGTCCAGTATATGACATGACCAGCTTCACCCGTATGTCCAGTATATGACATGACCAGTTTTACACTTGTGTCCAGTATATGACATGACCAGTTTTACCCGTATGTCCAGTATATGACATGACCAGCTTCACCCGTATGTCCAGTATATGACATGACCAGCTTCACCCGTATGTCCAGTATATGACATGACCAGCTTTACCCGTATGTCCAGTATATGACATGACCAGTTTTACCCATGTGTCCAGTATATGACATGACCAGTTTTACCCATGTGTCCAGTATATGACATGACCAGTTTTACCCATGTGTCCAGTATATGACATGACCAGTTTTACCCATGTGTCCAGTATATGACATGACCAGCTTCACCCGTATGTCCAGTATATGACATGACCAGTTTTACACTTGTGTCCAGTATATGACATGACCAGCTTCACCCGTATGTCCAGTATATGACATGACCAGCTTCACCCGTATGTCCAGTATAGGACATGACCAGCTTCACCCGTATGTCCAGTATATGACATGACCAGCTTCACCCGTATGTCCAGTATATGACATGACCAGCTTCACCCGTATGTCCAGTATAGGACATGACCAGCTTCACCCGTATGTCCAGTATATATGACCAGCTTTACCCGTGTGTCCAGTATATGACATGACCAGCTTCACCCGTATGTCCAGTATATATGACCAGCTTTACCCGTGTGTCCAGCTTCACCTTTCCTTGTTTCTCACAGGAAACAGGCAAGACTTTCATCCAAACAGGTACAATCTTCTCTGCCATGTATGTGTTATGGTATAGCTGCCCCTATAGAATCTGTAGAATGGATTACATAAGTACATAGGAGCAGTCTCTCAGGTATATCTGTCAGCTCTCTGTTATAGGGTGTGGGGGGTCAGTATATACAGTATAGCTGCCCCTATAGCATCTATAGAGTGGATTACATGAGTACATAGGAGCAGTCTCTCAGGTATTCCTTTCAGCTCTCTGTTATAGGGTGCGGGGGGTCAGTATATACAGTATAGCTGCCCCTATAGAATCTATAGAGTGGATTACATGAGTACATAGGAGCAGTCTCTCAGGTATTCCTGTCAGCTCTCTGTTATAGGGTGCGGGGGGCCAGTATATACAGTATAGCTGCCCCTATAGCATCTATAGAGTGGATTACATGAGTACATAGGAGCAGTCTCTCAGGTATTCCTGTCAGCTCTCTGTTATAGGGTGCGGGGGGTCAGTATATACAGTATAGCTGCCCCTATAGAATCTATAGAGTGGATTACATGAGTACATAGGAGCAGTCTCTCAGGTATTCCTGTCAGCTCTCTGTTATAGGGTGCGGGGGGTCAGTATATACAGTATAGCTGCCCCTATAGGATCTATAGAATGGATTACATGAGTACATAGGAGCAGTCTCTCAGGTATTCCTGTCAGCTCTCTGTTATAGGGTGCGGGGGGTCAGTATATACAGTATAGCTGCCCCTATAGCATCTATAGAGTGGATTACATGAGTACATATTAGCAGTCTCTCAGGTATTCATGTCAGCTCTCTGTTATAGGGTGCGGGGGGTCAGTATATACAGTATAGCTGCCCCTATAGGATCTATAGAGGGGATTACATGAGTACATAGGGGCAGTCTCTCAGGTATTCCTGTCAGCTCTCTGTTATAGGGTGCGGGGGTCAGTATATACAGTATAGCTGCCCCTATAGAATCTATAGAGTGGATTACATGAGTACATAGGAGCAGTCTCTCAGGTATTCCTGTCAGCTTTCTGTTATAGGGTGCGGGGGGTCAGTATATACAGTATAGCTGCCCCTATAGCATCTATAGAATGGATTACATGAGTACATAGGAGCAGTCCCTCAGGTATTCCTGTCAGCTCTCTGTTATAGGGTGCGGGGGGTCAGTATATACAGTATAGCTGCCCCTATAGGATCTATAGAGTCAATTACATGAGTACATAGGAGCAGTCTCTCAGGTATTCCTGTCAGCTCTCTGTTATAGGGTGCAGGGGGTCAGTATATACAGTATAGCTGCCCCTATAGCATCTATAGAGGGGATTACATGAGTACATAGGAGCAGTCTCTCAGGTATTCCTTTCAGCTCTCTGTTATAGGGTGCGGGGGAGGGGTCAGTATATCCAGTATAGCTGCCCCTATAGCATCTATAGAGTGGATTACATGAGTACATAGGAGCAGTCTCTCAGGTATTCATGTCAGCTCTCTATTATAGGGTGCGGGGGGTCAGTATATACAGTATAGCTGCCCCTATAGCATCTATAGAGTGGATTACATGAGTACATAGGAGCAGTCTCTCAGGTATTCCTGTCATCTCTCTGTTATAGGGTGCGGGGGGTTAGTATATAAAGTATAGCTGCCCCCATAGGATCTATAGAGTGGATTACATGACTACATAGGAGCAGTCTCTCAGGTATTCCTGTCAGCTCTCTGTTATAGGGTGCGGGGGGTCAGTATATACAGTATAGCTGCCCCTATAGGATCTATAGAGTGGATTACATGAGTACATAGGAGCAGTCTCTCAGGTATTCCTGTCAGCTCTCTGTTATAGGGTGCGGGGGGTCAGTATATACAGTATAGCTGCCCCCATAGGATCTATAGAGTGGATTACATGAGAACATATGAGCAGTCTCTCAGGTATTCATGTCAGCTCTCTGTTATATAGTCCGGTGGGGGGGGGGGGGGTCAGTATATACAGTATAGCTGCCCCTATAGCATCTATAGAGGGGATTACATGAGTACATATGAGCAGTCTCTCAGGTATTCATGTCAGCTCTCTGTTATAGGGTGCGGGGGGTCAGAATATACAGTATAGCTGCCCCTTGTGGATCTATAGAGTGGATTACATGAGTACATAGGAGCAGTCTCTCAGGTATTCCTGTCAGCTCTCTGTTATAGGGTGCGGGGGGTCAGTATATACAGTATAGCTGCCCCTTGTGGATCTATAGAGTGGATTACATGAGTACATAGGAGCAGTCTCTCAGGTATTCCTGTCAGCTCTCTGTTATAGGGTGCGGGGGGTCAGTATATACAGTATAGCTGCCCCTATAGGATCTATAGAGTGGATTACATGAGTACATAGGAGCAGTCTCTCAGGTATTCCTGTCAGCTCTCTGTTATAGGGTGCGGGGGGTCAGTATATACAGTATAGCTGCCCCTATAGCATCTATAGAGTGGATTACATGAGTACATAGGAGCAGTCTCTCAGGTATTCCTGTCAGCTCTCTGTTTTCGGGGTGGTGTCAGTATATACAGTATAGCTGCCCCTATAGGATTTATAGAGTGGATTACATGAGTACATAGGAGCAGTCTCTCAGGTATTCATGTCAGCTCTCTGTTATAGGGTGCGGGGGGTCAGTATATACAGTATAGCTGCCCCTATAGAATCTATAGAGTGGATTACATGAGTACATAGGAGCAGTCTCTCAGGTATTCCTGTCAGCTCTCTGTTATAGGGTGCGGGGGGTCAGTATATACAGTATAGCTGCCCCTATAGCATCTATAGAGTGGATTACATGAGTACATAGGAGCAGTCTCTCAGGTATTTATGTCAGCTCTCTGTTATAGGGTGCGGAGGGGTCAGTATATACAGTATAGCTGCCCCTATAGGATCTATAGAGTGGATTACATGAGTACATAGGAGCAGTCTCTCAGGTATTCATGTCAGCTCTCTGTTATAGGGTGCGGGGGGTCAGTATATACAGTATAGCTGCCCCTATAGGATCTATAGAGTGGATTACATGAGTACATAGGAGCAGTCTCTCAGGTATTCCTGTCAGCTCTCTGTTATAGGGTGCGGGGGGTCAGTATATACAGTATAGCTGCCCCTATAGGATCTATAGAGTCAATTACATGAGTACATAGGAGCAGTCTCTCAGGTATTCCTGTCAGCCCTGTGTTATAGGGTGCGGGGGTCAGTATATACAGTATAGCTGCCCCTATAGGATCTATAGAGTGGATTACATGAGTACATAGGAGCAGTCTCTCAGGTATTCCTGTCAGCTCTCTGTTATAGGGTGCGGGGGGTCAGTATATACAGTATAGCTGCCCTTATAGGATCTATAGAGTGGATTACATGAGTACATATTAGCAGTCTCTCAGGTATTCCTGTCAGCTCTCTGTTATAGGGTGCGGGGGGTCAGTATATACAGTATAGCTGCCCCTATAGGATCTATAGAGTAGATTACATGAGTACATAGGAGCAGTCTCTCAGGTATTCCTGTCAGCCCTGTGTTATAGGGTGCGGGGGGTCAGTATATACAGTATAGCTGCCCCTATGGGATCTATAAAGTGGATTACATGAGTACATAGGAGCAGTCTCTCAGGTATTCATGTCAGCTCTCTATTATAGGGTGCGGGGGGTCAGTATATACAGTATAGCTGCCCCCATAGGATCTATAGAGTGGATTACATGAGTACATAGGAGCAGTCTCTCAGGTATTTCTGTCAGCTCTCTGTTATAGGGTGCGGGGGGGTCAGTATATACAGTATAGCTGCCCCTATAGGATCTATAGAGTGGATTACATGAGTACATAGGAGCAGTCTCTCAGGTATATCTGTCAGCTCTCTGTTATAGGGTGCGCAGGGGTCAGTATATACAGTATAGCTGCCCCTATAGGATCTATAGAGTGGATTACATGAGTACATAGGAGCAGTCTCTCAGGTATTCCTGTCAGCTCTCTGTTATAGGGTGCGGAGGGGTCAGTATATACAGTATAGCTGCCCCTTGTGGATCTATAGAGGGGATTACATGAGTACATAGGAGCAGTCTCTCAGGTATTCCTGTCAGCTCTCTGTTATAGGGTGCGGGGGTCAGTATATACAGTATAGCTGCCCCTATAGGATCTATAGAGGGGATTACATGAGTACATAGGAGCAGTCTCTCAGGTATTCCTGTCAGCTCTCTGTTATAGGGTGCGGGGGTCAGTATATACAGTATAGCTGCCCCTATAGCATCTATAGAGTGGATTACATGAGTACATAGGAGCAGTCTCTCAGGTATTTCTGTCAGCTCTCTGTTATAGGGTGCGGGGGGTCAGTATATACAGTATAGCTGCCCCTATAGCATCTATAGAGTGGATTACATGAGTACATAGGAGCAGTCTCTCAGGTATTCCTGTCAGCTCTCTGTTATAGGGTGCGGGGGTCAGTATATACAGTATAGCTGCCCCTATAGGATCTATAGAGTGGATTACATGAGTACATAGGAGCAGTCTCTCAGGTATATCTGTCAGCTTTCTGTTATAGGGTGGATGGGGTCAGTATATACAGTATAGCTGCCCCTATAGCATCTATAGAGTGGATTACATGAGTACATAGGAGCAGTCTCTCAGGTATTCCTGTCAGCTCTCTGTTATAGGGTGCGGGGGTCAGTATATACAGTATAGCTGCCCCTATAGGATCTATAGAATGGATTACATGAGAACATAGGAGCAGTCTCTCAGGTATTCCTGTCAGCTCTCTGTTATAGGGTGCGGGGGGACAGTATATACAGTATAGCTGCCCCTATAGCATCTATAGAGTCAATTACATGAGTACATAGGAGCAGTCTCTCAGGTATTCCTGTCAGCTCTCTGTTATAGGGTGCGGGGGGACAGTATATACAGTATAGCTGCCCCTATAGCATCTATAGAGTCAATTACATGAGTACATAGGAGCAGTCTCTCAGGTATTCATGTCAGCTCTCTGTTATAGGGTGTGGGGGGTCCGTATATACAGTATAGCTTCCCCTATAGGATCTATAGAGTTCATTACATGAGTACATAGGAGCAGTCTCTCAGGTATTCCTGTCAGCTCTCTGTTATAGGGTGCGGGGGGTCAGTATATACAGTATAGCTGCCCCTATAGGATCTATAGAGTGGATTACATGAGTACATAGGAGCAGTCTCTCAGGTATTTCTGTCAGCTCTCTGTTATAGGGTGCGGGGGGTCAGTATATACAGTATAGCTGCCCCTATAGGATCTATAGAATGGATTACATGAGTACATAGGAGCAGTCTCTCAGGTATATCTGTCAGCTCTCTGTTATAGGGTGGATGGGGTCAGTATATACAGTATAGCTGCCCCTATAGGATCTATAGAATGGATTACATGAGTACATAGGAGCAGTCTCTCAGGTATTTCTGTCAGCTCTCTGTTATAGGGTGCGGGGGGTCAGTATATACAGTATAGCTGCCCCTATAGCATCTATAGAGTGGATTACATGAGTACATAGGAGCAGTCTCTCAGCTATTTCTGTCAGCTCTCTGTTATAGGGTGCGGGGGTCAGTATATACAGTATAGCTGCCCCTATAGGATCTATAGAGTGGATTACATGAGTACATAGGAGCAGTCTCTCAGGTATTCCTGTCAGCTCTCTGTTATAGGGTGCGGGGGTCAGTATATACAGTATAGCTGCCCCTATAGGATCTATAGAGTGGATTACATGAGTACATAGGAGCAGTCTCTCAGGTATATCCTGTCAGCTCTCTGTTATAGGGTGGATGGGGTCAGTATATACAGTATAGCTGCCCCTATAGGATCTATAGAATGGATTACATGAGTACATAGGAGCAGTCTCTCAGGTATTTCTGTCAGCTCTCTGTTATAGGGTGCGGGGGGTCAGTATATACAGTATAGCTGCCCCTATAGCATCTATAGAGTGGATTACATGACTACATAGGAGCAGTCTCTCAGGTATATCTGTCAGCTTTCTGTTATAGGGTGGATGGGGTCAGTATATACAGTATAGCTGCCCCTATAGGATCTATAGAGTGGATTACATGAGTACATAGGAGCAGTCTCTCAGGTATTCCTGTCAGCTCTCTGTTATAGGGTGCGGGGGGTCAGTATATACAGTATAGCTGCCCCTATAGGATCTATAGAGTGGATTACATGAGTACATAGGAGCAGTCTCTCAGGTATTCCTGTCAGCTCTCTGTTATAGGGTGCGGGGGGTCAGTATATACAGTATAGCTGCCCCTATAGGATCTATAGAGTGGATTACATGAGTACATAGGAGCAGTCTCTCAGGTATATCTGTCAGCTTTCTGTTATAGGGTGGATGGGGTCAGTATATACAGTATAGCTGCCCCTATAGGATCTATAGAATGGATTACATGAGTACATAGGAGCAGTCTCTCAGGTATTCCTGTCAGCTCTCTGTTATAGGGTGCGGGGGGTCCGTATATACAGTATAGCTGCCCCTATAGCATCTATAGAGGGGATTACATGAGTACATAGGAGCAGTCTCTCAGGTATATCTGTCAGCTCTCTGTTATAGGGTGCAGGCGGTCAGTATATACAGTATAGCTGCCCCTATAGCATCTATAGAGTGGATTACATGAGTACATAGGAGCAGTCCCTCAGGTATTCCTGTCAGCTCTCTGTTATAGGGTGCGGGGGGTCCGTATATACAGTATAGCTGCCCCCATAGGTTCTATAGAGTAGATTACATGAGTACATAGGAGCAGTCTCTCAGGTATTCCTGTCAGCTCTCTGTTATAGGGTGCAGGCGGTCAGTATATACAGTATAGCTGCCCCTATAGCATCTATAGAGGGGATTACATGAGTACATAGGAGCAGTCTCTCAGGTATTCCTGTCAGCCGTCACCTATATCTGGTAATGAGACGACTGGAGATTCCATTATGTGTAATACAGAACTGACGGGAACACATGCGCAGTAAGGATATGGTGTACCGTAGTCTAGCGCAGTGCATTGTGGGGTGTCACCTGTGCGTAACGCGTCTCCTGTTTTATCAGCCAGTAAGAGGCTCGTAAAACGTAAAAATGCCACCTGTTGTTCCTGCTGTGACACCGAGCATCACCCCAGCAATCTGAAGAGAAACATTTACAAAAGATGACTCCATATTGATGCCCACAAGACAGCCGACGGGTGAGTAGTGGGGTCAGACCACCCACTAGGGCGGAATCTGGAGGGGCGGGAGAATTTTCTGCATATCTGACTCTCCTCTTTCTTATCTCCCAGGTTGTCAGGAGCTGTGGAAGATAAAGGAAGGTGCAGGAGGAGCAGACTTCTGTGCAGCAGAGGCCTTCCTATTGTTTAGGTTACAACTCATGTTTATGTAGTGCAGGGACGGGCAACCTGCGGCTCTCCAGCTGTCGCAAGACTACAACTCCCAGCATGCAAAGACTGCTTACAGCCATCAGCCTACAGCGGGGCATGGTGGGCATTGTAGTTTTACACCAGCTGGAGAGCCGCAGTTTGCCCATCCCTGATGTAGTGTAATATAGAGGTGCTTCCGCCATTGTAGTCTGTTTAGTGATGAATGACCTGGTCACTGACACGTTCCTCCGTCATTAAAGAGCAGCTCTGCTGTGTGATCATCTAGTGCCGCCGTCCATGGTCTGCTCTGGAGCCCCCTGGACCTCAGGATGGTCACTGAGGAGCAATGACCACAAGGTGAAAATAGAAACCAATGGGGTCATTTTAGACTCCGGCCTAATAACCCTGCACTGGTGTTTGACGCGCCTAAGTTATGGAGCGACACCGGCCTCTACAACACTTCGGCACATCCACCACCGGCCTAAATCTTCCCCAGCTCCCCTGCTGGCATAAATTTAATTCATGTTCTATGCCTAAAACAGGCCTAGAAAATTAGACAAGCTTCCCGGATGGGGCGTGGATAGGGAAGAAGTTGCACATTCAGCCCCAAATCCCCTTTGCAACCGAATCTGTGACAGATATACGCCAAAAACTGTCTTAGATCCAGTCGTCAATGACTCCCTAAATCTTCAGGTTTGTTATAGGTTGGGGTCGTGACTAGTCGGTATAAGCACGTTATCGCTTCTGTCTGCCAGACGCATCCTTCTTCCTGGGCAGTGATGACCGATGAAGATTCATGGTCTAATGTATCTTGTGGTTGGATCTTCAGACCAAATCTGAAGTAGATTGTGCTGCCAAGCACGTAGGTTTGAGAGTCAGAAAACCTGGTAATCTCCAAGGAGTCACCAAGTCGAACTGTGTAGTGGAGGCTACAGAAGGCAATACTCCTTAAGAACGTGACATGAGGTTGTGGAGGCACCAACACGAGACAGCTGAAGGGTGGACTTCATGGACCCATCCTGCCTTCTGTCCGTGATCGGGTCTGCTGTAACTCCTGTCAGTGACCACTTCAGCCATCATTACTGGTCACGTCCTCGCTCGCCGGTTCCATCAGTGTCAGCACAGAGCCAGGTACCTTGTGGATCCAGGACCAGAACAGTTCAGGAGGTCCAGTCTGGTGCTGGAGCAGTAGATAAAATGGTCCCAGAGGTTCTCGATGGACGCCTACATAGAAATAAGGGTCTCAAGTCGTGTAATCGAAGCACTCGAGCTTTAATGGAAAACGTGAGGACATAAGAAGATTGGAAATCTCAGTTCTACTGAGCACTGTCAGTGATAAACCGTGATAACGAGATCAGCAAGACGAAAGCAGTGGCCACATTCACCTTAACAGAAGCAGCAAGTTTATCTTAAAGGGTAATCCCTCCTCCTCACATGCCACCTCGGTGGGCGTCCATAAGACTGAACGTTCACCATCTCCCACATCTATGGGCTGGGGATCTAGGCAGAGAGCTCAGACCCTTCAGCTGCTGCTTGGAGAAATCGCTACTTGGCCCAATCAAGGGATGTGATCAAGGGGTGCGGGCGCCCTCATGGAGGAGATTCCCCTTTACATGGCGTCAGATAATGAAGTGGTAACAGTAATTTATAGCGAGCCCTGTCGCTGATAGGAATTACTTCATCATTTCTGGCACCTGCTATAGCCAGAGCAAGAAGATTTATGGTGTGCCCCGTCACTCATTAACACAACGAGGCTGAAGAGTCATCATTAATGGTCACATCTTGGGTTCTAGAAACTTCTCTGGACCTCCCACACCTCCCCACTCAGAGCATTTGCAGCCCCCTCCAGGGTCCATGTAAAGAGGGCGATTTGCTTGTGCAGCTCATTGTCATCAATATCATTCTGGGCCCGGCTGAGGTGCTCCAGCAAAGCCTCAAGGGTGTGCTCCCCCGGCCAAGGAGGATGTGGCGATATGGAGAATTGACAGCAGATACGTACTGCGACAGGAAGTAAAACTCCACCTACAGAAGGCAAAAAGACAGAGAATCTCGGATCCGGAGCAGAAAAGGGCAACAAATCTCAGCCAAGAAGTAGAATATACCCAGACAGAGGTCATTCATAAGTCACTCACCCTCATAAGAGATGTAACTCACCCACCTAATACCTCCACAGAAGTCACACCCTAATAATGTCCCCAGAAAACATACTGCTCCTCATAATGCCCCCACAGAAGTCACTCACTATCATAATGCCTTCACGGAAGTGACTTACCTTCATAATGCCCCCACAGATGTTATTCACACTCATAATGTCCCCACAGAAGTCACTCGCCCTCATATTGTCCTCACAGAAGTCACTCGCCCTCATAATGTCCTCACAGAAGTCACTCGCCCTCATAATGTCCCTACAGAAGTTACTCGCCCTCATAATGTCCCCACAGAAGTTACTCACCCTCATAATGTCCTCACAGAAGTCACTCACCCCCATAATGTCCTCACAGAGGTTGCCAACCCTTAAAATCACCCCATATAAGTCACTCACCCCCATAATGTCCTCACAGAAGTTACTCGCCCTCATAATGTCACCACAGAAGTCACTCGCCCTCATAATGTCCTCACAGAAGTTACTCGCCCTCATAATGTCCCCACTGAAGTCACTCACCCTCATAATGTCCTCACAGAAGTCACTCGCCCTCATAATGTCCTCACAGAAGTCACTCACCCTCATAATGTTCCCACAGAAGTTACTCGCCCTCATAATGTCCCCACAGAAGTCACTTGCCCTCATAATGTCCCCACAGAGGTTGCCAACCCTTAAAATCACCCCACAGAAGTCACTCACCCCCATAATGTCCTCACAGAAGTTACTCGCCCTCATAATGTCCCCACAGAAGTTACTCACCCTCATAATGTCCTCACAGAAGTCACACCCTCATAATGTCCCCACAGATGTTGCCAACCCTTAAAATCACCCCATATAAGTTACTCACCCCCATAATGCCCTCACAGAAGTTAGTCGCCCTCATAATGTCCCCACAGAGGTTGCCAACCCTTAAAATCACCCCATATAAGTCACTTACCCCCATAATGTCCTCACAGAAGTTACTCACCCTCATAATGTCCCCATTGAAGTCACTCACCCTCATAATGTCCCCACAGAAGTCTCTCACTCTCGTAATGTCCTCACAGAAGTTACTCGCCCTCATAATGTCCCCACAGAAGTCACTTGCCCTCATAATGTCCCCACAGAAGTTACTCACCCTCATAATGTTCTCACAGAAGTTACTCGCCCTCATAATGTCCTCACAGAAGTTACTCACCCTCATAATGTCCCTACAGAAGTTACTCGCCCTCATAATGTCCCCACAGAAGTCACTCGCCCTCATAATGTCCTCACAGAAGTTACTCGCCCTCATAATGTCCCCACAGAAGTTACTCACCCTCATAATGTCCTCACAGAAGTCACACCCTCATAATGTCCCCACAGAGGTTGCCAACCCTTAAAATCACCCCATATAAGTCACTCACCCCCATAATGTCCTCACAGAAGTTAGTCGCCCTCATAATGTCCCCACAGAAGTCACTCACCCTCATAATGTCCCCATTGAAGTCACTCACCCTCATAATGTCCCCACAGAAGTCACTCACCCTCGTAATGTCCCCACAGAAGTCACTCACCCTCATAATGTCCTCACTGAAGTCACTCACCCTCATAATGTCCCCACAGAAGTCACTCACCCTCATAATATCCCCATTGAAGTCACTCACCCTCATAATGTCCCCACAGAAGTTACTCACCCTCATAATGTCCCCAGTGAAGTCACTCACCCTCATAATGTCCCCACTGAAGTCACTCACCCTCATAATGTCCCCACTGAAGTCACTCACCCTCATAATGTCCCCACAGAAGTCACTTACCCTCATAATGTCCCCAGTGAAGTCACTCACCCTCATAATGTCCCCACAGAAGTCACTCGCCCTCATAATGTCCCCACAGAAGTCACTCACCCTCATAATGTCCCCACTGAAGTCACTCACCCTCATGATGTCCCCACTGAAGTCACTCACCCTCATAATGTCCCCACAGAAGTGACTCACCCTCATAATGTCCCCACAGAAGTCACTTACCCTCATAATGTCCCCAGTGAAGTCACTCACCCTCATAATGTCCCCACTAAAGGCACTCACCCTCATAATGTCCCCACAGAAGTCACTCACCCTCATAATGTCCCCACTGAAGTCACTCACCCTCATAATGTCCCCACTGAAGTCACTCACCCTCATAATGTCCCCACTGAAGTCACTCACCCTCATAATGTCCCCACTGAAGTCACTCACCCTCATAATGTCCCCACTGAAGTCACTCACCCTCATAATGTCCCCACTGAAGTCACTCACCCTCATAATGTCCTCACAGAAGTCACTCACCCTCATAATGTCCTCACTGATGTCACTCACCCTCATAATGTCCCCAATGAAGTCACTCACCCTCATAATGTCCCCACTGAAGTCACTCACCCTCATAATGTCCCCACTGAAGTCACTCACCCTCATAATGTCCCCACTGAAGTCACTCACCCTCATAATGTCCCCACAGAAGTCACTCACCCTCATAATGTCCCCACTGAAGTCACTCGCCCTCATAATGTCCTCACTGAAGTCACACGCCCTCATAATGTCCCCACTGAAGTCACTCACCCTCATATTGTCCCCACTGAAGTCACTCACCCTCATAATGTCCCCACTGAAGTCACTCACCCTCATAATGTCCCCACTGAAGTCACTCACCCTCATATTGTCCCCACTGAAGTCACTCACCCTCATAATGTCCCCACTGAAGTCACTCACCCTCATAATGTCCCCACTGAAGTCACTCACCCTCATAATGTCCCCACAGAAGTCACTCACCCTCATAATGTCCCCACTGAAGTCACTCACCCTCATAATGTCCTCACTGAAGTCACACGCCCTCATAATGTCCCCACTGAAGTCACTCACCCTCATATTGTCCCCACTGAAGTCACTCACCCTCATAATGTCCCCACTGAAGTCACTCACCCTCATAATGTCCCCACTGAAGTCACTCACCCTCGTAATGTCCTCACTGAAGTCACTCACCCTCATAATGTCCCCACAGAAGTCACTCACCCTCATAATATCCCCATTGAAGTCACTCGCCCTCATAATGTCCCCACAGAAGTCACTCACCCTCATAATGTCCCCACTGAAGTCACTCACCCTCATGATGTCCTCACTGAAGTCACTCACCCTCATAATGTCCCCACAGAAGTGACTCACCCTCATAATGTCCCCACAGAAGTCACTTACCCTCATAATGTCCCCAGTGAAGTCACTCACCCTCATAATGTCCCCACTAAAGGCACTCACCCTCATAATGTCCCCACTAAAGGCACTCACCCTCATAATGTCCCCACAGAAGTCACTCACCCTCATAATGTCCTCAATGAAGTCACTCACCCTCATAATGTCCCCACTGAAGTCACTCACCCTCATAATGTCCCCACTGAAGTCACTCACCCTCATAATGTCCCCACTGAAGTCACTCACCCTCATAATGTCCCCACTGAAGTCACTCACCCTCATAATGTCCCCACTGAAGTCACTCACCCTCATAATGTCCCCACTGAAGTCACTCACCCTCATAATGTCCCCACTGAAGTCACTCACCCTCATAATGTCCCCACTGAAGTCACTCACCCTCATAATGCGCACGTTGAAGAACTGGATGACCTTCTCATTGTGGAGATCCGACTGGCTGATGGCTTTCTTCAGTATTTGTGTTGGCTCGAGTGTAATCTCCCCGGGCAGAATACAGCCACTCAAGAGAGAGACCCCGTGACTGCAAGAGAGAATTCCCCACAATATGATGTAAATGGCACTGACGCTCGAACAACTAAATTCTTCAGAACTACACGTAAGGGCTCTTCCACACGGACATGTTTTTGGTCCGCACTTCGCAGATCCGCAAAACACGGAACCTGGCCGAGCGCATGCCATCATTTATTTTGTAACATCTGTAGAAATGTCCTATCCTTGTCAGCATAACAGACAAGGAGACGACATGTTCCATTGTTTTCATGGCCGTATAACGGACGCGCGGATGCGGACAGAAGAAATGTGGATCGGATGCATGAGGCGTAAATGTAATGTGAGCCCAGACTGAGGGGGCTGGCGGGCACATGTGGTAAGAGATTTTGTTGCCTCCTCCGTGGGACGTCAGGAGGGGCACTTACGCCCTCTCCATGGTAGGAACAGGGAGGACAGAATGCAGTGGAGGGGTGATGCCCTCCTGCCGCACCACCCCTGACAATCTGCCGTCACCCACCTTCAGCTTCTTCTCATATGTCTGCAGGGTCATCAGGTGCTTCAGCAGGACATCGTTGTAGGCGGTGTAATCCAGGGGGAGAATGTGATCATGGGAGAGCTTAATCAGAGCAAGTCCAGCCACCTCTGCCACGCAAAGAGCCACCGACGGGAGCCGACCGTACATGACCTGGTTCAGACTGTCATATGTGTCCTGCTTCGTGTCCAGGAATTTATATGGCTGCGAGTTCTAGTGGACACGAAAAGAAAACCTAATATACTGCAGTGCTGTGTGTGCGTGAGGACAGTGCAAGAATAGTGAATACAGGATAGGATGGAGGTGTAGTGTAGAGGAGTGTGTGTGAGGACAGTACAGGAATAGTAGATACAGGAGGTGTAGTGTAGAGGAGTGTGTGTGAGGACAGTACAGGAATAGTAGATACAGGAGGTGTAGTGTAGAGGAGTGTGTGTGAGGACTGTGACGAGACCAATCTCGCCACATTGCATTGGAGAAACCTGGTTGCTCGCCTGCTGCCTTTGGACTATGGCCCCCTGTTAAAAGACATCTTTTTTACCTGCAGAAAAGCTTAATTCGTGCTTTTCTGCCTGGGGTTCGGTAGTTTTGGTTGAATGTGTTATACCCCAGATAGGAATCCCATGGAGCCCATTCGTATGAAACTGACTGTAAAGACTTTGGCTCCATGGCGATTAAACTGTATTCGTGTGGTCTGG
>JAKVIS010000250.1:0-99611 GCA_033119425.1 Bufotes viridis | reverse complement strand
CTACCTTTGAGGTCCTTGCCCTAAGCTTTTGACCTAAATCCCTGAAATCATTCTTAAGGACGCTCCACCTTCCTCTAACTTTGTCATTGGTTCCGAGATGGACCATGACCGCTGGATCTTCTCCAGCCCCTCAGTAATCTGTCAACCCGATCTGCGATGTGTCGAACTCTAGCGCCAGGAAGACAGCACACTGTTCAGGCGATCACGATCTTTGTGACAGATCGCCCTATCTGTTCCCCTAATAATTGAGTCTCCCACTACAAGCACCTGTCTGGCCTGCCCTGCTCTCCTGGTCCCCTGCTTACTGGAGCTGACATTCCCTGACCGGCAGAGGAAGTGTCTGGCTGCAGCGGTGCTGTCCCTGAGCTGCCATCCCCTCATCTGCCAAACGTGCAAACTTATTGGGGTGTGTCAGATCAGGGCTAGCCTCCCGGCACTCTTCCTCTACCCCGCTTTCTTACTGTCACCCAGCCAGCTACCTCACTCTCCTCAGCCTCCTCGCTACCACCCTCCCCCACATCTACCCCAAAGACTGCTTGCTCGGTGAGCAGCAAACTCTTTGCAAATTGTCAGTGGCTCTCAGTGTTTGCAATATGCCCGTTTAGAGACTCGATGTGCGATTCCAAACGGGTAATTTGCTCACATTTTGAACAAAGATATGCACCCTCAAGCGGCTGTTCCAGGACTGCATACATCATGCAAGATGTGCACTGGACGGCATTGTCAATTGTGCAAGACATACTAATGGGGATTACACCACAAAAACAAAAAAAAAATACAATATAATCTAGTTACAAGAACTGACGATTTTCAGTCCCCCACTGAAGTCCCTGAATCTGAAGTCACTTAATCTTAAGTCACACTTACACAACCACACACTTAATCAACTACGCGTCGCGACCAACCTCGCGTTATATATATATCTACTTATATAAGTATGCTGTAAATGAAACTCAAATACACCAGCCTGTTTTTTTTCCCTCTGGATTCAAAGGCTAATGCAAAAAATGTTGTTTTGACACCATTTTTTAAATAATATATATTATGGTGTTCACCAGATAGGGTAGATCATGTGATATTTCATATAGAGCCAATTGGTACAGAGGTGGTGATAACTAATACATCTATTTTTATCTTACACAAGAAAAAAAAATCAGTTTTTTGTGTTGCAGTTTTCAGAGACCCATATTTTTAAAATCTTTCCGCTGATCATCTTGTGTGAGGGCTCATTTTTTGCAGGATAAGTTGTCGTTTTCATTGGTACCATTTTGGGGTACTTTTCGATTGCTCCCTATTACACTTCTTGTTAGGCAATGTGACCAAAAAATGGCTATTTTGAAACTGTTTTATATATATTTTTTTACAACTGTTCACTTTGCCGGATAGATGATGTGATATTTTTATTGAGTTGGTTGTTACGAATGTGGCGATACATAATGTCTATTAATTTTTTGTTTTTTACTTGAAACTTTAAAAACCAAGCAAACAAGGGTTTGATCCCTGTTTTAATGCATGCTGTATTGTACTGCATTAAGTCTGTCAGTGTATTACACTGACAGTGTGTCTATGAGAACCAGCCTGGTGGCCAGGTCTCATAGGCTTCCGAGGTCTCAAAATTTCCAAAACTCTAAATTCAGTTCTGAAATCACTTAGGATACTTTCAACTTCTGTCGCCGGAACTGCCTGCCAGATCCGTCAATCTACATGCAAACAGAAAGCATTTGAAGACTGATACGGATCCATCTTACAAATGCATTGCAAGAATGAAACTGTCTCTCCGCTTGTCATCCAGTGAGACGGATCTGTTACATATTTTTTTCACATTTTTTCACTGCATGCGAGACCGGAAGGACAGATCCGGCATTGCGGCATTTTGAACGCCAGATCCAGCCCTAATACATTCCTCTGGGAAAAAATGCGGAATCCGGCATTCCGGCAAATGTTTGGAATTTTTGGACGGAGATAAAACCGCAGAATGCTGCGTTATTATCTCTGTCCTGAAATGTCAAAAAGACTGAACTGAAGACATCCTAATGCATCCTGAATAGATTTCTCTCATTCAGAATGCATGGGGATAAAACTGATGAGTTCTTTTCCGCTATAGAGCCCCTATGACAACTCTATGCCGGAAAAGAAAACGCAAGTGTGAAAGCACCCTTAGAGGAGCTTACATAATAGAAATGGTTCCATTTTATAAACGACACACCTTAAATTATTCAAAATTAAAGTGACGACTTCTGGTGTATATGTATGAGGTCGCGAAGAGGTGCCATTACAGTGGAAACCCCAAAAGTTATAGTTATAGTCACTCAAGGTTACCTAAAAAAGTAAAAAAAAAGTGAAAAAAGGTTTTACAAATATAAAAAAGTTCAAATTTCCTTAAAATAAAAATACTTAACAAAAAATAAAATAAAGATCATGGGCAGCGCCGTGTGTGAAAATGCCCATACAATTAAAAAATAACAATATTAATGGCATATGGGAAATGGTGTAACGGGAAATAAAATAAAAACTGCCAATTTCAAATTTTATGTCAACTACCCAATAATTTTTTAATAAAAAGTAATCAAAAAGTCGCACACACTTCAAATTGGTATCACTGAAAAGAACAGATTGTCCTGCAAAAAATTAGCCCTCACACAGCCCTGTACGCATAACTACAAAAAAGTTATAGGGGTCAAAATATGGTTATTAAAAAATTAGTTTTTTTTCCTTAACCCCTTAAGGTTAAAGACGGTCTTTAAAGATGGCGCCGGCTCCTGCTCCATGCGGGCGCCTTAGCCGCGGGTGTCTGCATGGTTTCTGTAGCAGACACTGCAGCTAATGTCCGCGACCAGCAGCGATGCCGATCGCGGACTATTAACCCTCAGATGCAGTGGTCATTCCTGACCACGGCATCTGAGTGCGCACAAACCAAAAGTTTTACTTTGGTTTGCGCTCCGGCTCCTCGTGTGGTGATCGGAGGAGCCGGAGCGCGCTTGTAGTAGCCGGGGTCTCTATGAATGAAACCCAGGCTGCTGTATAGTATTTCCTATGGAGCCTTGCCTGTAACAGGCTTCATAGGAAATATGCGATTTTTTTCATATATTCCAATGCTATTGCATTGGAATGTATGAAAATCGTAATCAGATGATTGTAAGTTATAGTTCCCTATGGAACTATATAAAAGTGTAAAAAAAAATTTAAAAATTTAAAAATAAATAAATAATAAAAAAAAGTTCAAATCACCCCATAGTAAACGCCCATAGTATAGAAATATAAAAAATATATACCCATACGTCAAACAGCAAACGGAAAAAAGCGTGGTCGCTTCATTTTCCACCATAATTACATAAAAGGTGATCAAAAGTCATACACACCCCAAAATGGCATCAATAAAAAGATAAGATTATGGCGCATAAAATGAGCCCCCACACAGCTCCGTACATATAGTTACAAAAAGTTATAAGGGTCAAAACATGGTGACAAAAAGTAAAACAGATTTTTTCCCTACTTTTGAATTTTTTTTCACTATCAAAACGCAAGAAAACCTATACATATAGGGTATCGCGGATTCAAACTGACCTGTAGAGTAAAAGTAACTGATCAGTTTTATCGCACATCGAACGTCGGAATTTAAAAAGCCGCAAAACTGTGGTGGAATTGCTTTTTTTTTTGCAATTTCACCCCATTTGGAATTTTTTCCCCGCTTCCCACTACATCATATGCAATATTAAATGGTGGCGTTGGAAAGTACAACTTGTCCTGCAAAAAACAAGCCCTCATATGGCTATGTGAACCAAAAAATAAAAAAGCTATGGCTATGGGAAGGCAGGGAGCGCAAAACGAAAACTCAAAGTAAAAAACCTCCGGTCCTTAAAGGGTTAAAGGTTTTAATTTTTTTTCAGTATTAAAACGCAAGAAAAATTATACACGTGTGGTACTGTTGTAACCGTACTGAAATGGAGACCGCATAGTGTACAGTGTAAAAAAATTTAAATAAAAACCTTTATCAGAATTGCATTTTTTCCCAATTATACCCCATTTGGATTTTTTTCGCTTTCTACTACACGGTATGCAACCGTACATGGTGCCATTATAAAATACAATTTGTCCTGCAAAAATAAGCCCTTATAAGGCTATATGAATGGAAAAATAAAAAGTTAGGACTATGGGAAGACGGGGAGTGAAAACGAAAATGCAAAATGGAAAATCTCAGGGTCCTGAAGAGGCTTTCTTCTGGGACGACATGCAGACCAATGTGATCCAGTGTGTGGCGTATGGTCTGAGCACTGACAGGCTGACCCCTACCCCATTAACCTCTGCAGTAAGGCTAGCAGCACTCATACGTCTATTTTGAAAAGACAACCTCTGAATATGACGCTGAGCAAGTGAACTCAACTTCTTTGGTGGACCATGGCGAGGTCTGTTCTGAGTGGAGCTAGTCTTGTGAAACCGCTGTATGGTCTTGGCCACCGTGCTGCAGCTCAGTTTCAGGGTGTTGGCAATCTTCATATAGCCTTGGCAATCTATATGTAGAGCAACAATTCTTTTTTTTCAGCTCCTCAGAGAGTTCTTTGCCACGAGGTGCCATGTTGAACTTCCAGTGACCAGTATGAGACAGTGTGAGAGAGATAGCACCAAATTTAACACACCTACTCCCGATTCACACCTGAGACATTGTAACACTAACGAGTCACATGACACTCGGGAGGGAAAATGGCTAATTGGGCACAATTTAGACATTTTCACTCGGGTGTACTCACTTATGCTGCCAGCGGTTTAGACATTAATAGCTGTGTGTATAAACAAGAAATCACTTGGCTCTCACCCAGGATAGATTGTGACGGGTGCAACACTTCAAAACCGGGTGCCCGACCCCTGAAATAGGTAAGAGAAGTAAATATGAGTGTGCACTCACTACACAGAGCCTTGGGAGATTAAAGGTGGAGGGTATAAATTTATTGGATAAAACCGGCTATTCACAAATATAAAATGGATAACCATAAATAAATAAATAAACCAGGTGCGCATCTGGTAAAAATCACAATAGGTGCTTGAAAAAACAGAGGTGGTCGTATGTGAGTAACAAAACGGCTAAAATAATGCAAAGATGTCACCTATAGAAATGTCCAATCTGAATAGGTGTGAATAACTCTGTAGGTATGGAGACATATGCAATCCAGGGACTTGACCACTAGGTGTCGCTTGTCAAATGATGGAGGCTTATGGTTGAAGTCTCTTATTGTATTTAGTGTTCAGTTAAAGAAAGATACATTCCATGGAACAGTGTGAAAGAGTTAAAGTTTTAGTCTCTTTGTAGGCGCGGGTTACCTGAATCCCAGTGCTGCAGTACTATATGCGTGAATAATACGGTGCTACCTCCCTTGATTGCGGTGCAAGCGGAGAGAAAGCAAATGTTCAGCGGCGTCTGTCGCCGCTCTCGCTCCCGTGTCTTACTTGGACGTCGGTGTATTGTTCGAATGCTGCGGGCTTCTGGCGTGTGACGTCACGGAGCTCGCGAGACTTCGATCCTGAGTAGGTAGTCCGATCCAATAGCGCTATTCTCGAATTACAATCTTCGATCAGGAATCTTCGCATGGCCATGCGATGCTTTAGGTCAGGAGGTGAAAGTTAATGGCGTAGGTGCCTCCTCTGCCCAGACGCGTTTCGGGTGCTCTCCACCTTCCTCAGTGAGGAAGGGTGGAGAGCACCCCAAACGCGCCTGGGCAGAGGAGGCACCTACGCCATTAACTTTCACTCGAGCTAAAGCATCGCATGGCCATGCGAAGATTCCTGATCAGATTGTACCGAGAATAGCACTATTGGATCGGACTACCTACTCAGGATCGAAGTCTCGCGAGCTCCGTGACGCACACGCCAGAAGCCCGCAGCATTCGAACAATACACCGACGTCCAAGTAAGACATCGGGAGCAGAGCGGCGACAGACGCCGCTGAACATTTGCTTTCTCTCCCGCTTGCACCGCAATCAGGGAGGTAAGCACCGTATATTCACGCATATAGTACTGCAGCACTGGGATTCAGGTAACCCGCGCCTACAAAGAGACTAAAACTTTAACTCTTTCACACTGTTCCATGGAATGTATCTTTCTTTAACTGAACACTAAATACAATAAGAGACTTCAACCATAAGCCTCCATCATTTGACAAGCGTACACCTAGTGGTCAAGTCCCTGGATTGCATATGTCTCCATACCTTCAGAGTTATTCACACCTATTCAGATTGGACATTTCTATAGGTGACATCTTTGCATTATTTTAGCTGTTTTGTTACTTACATACGACCACCTCTGTTTTTCAAGCACCTATTATGATTTTTTACCAGATGCGCACCTGGTTTATTTATTTATTTATGGTTATCCATTTTTATATTTGTGAATAGCTGGTTTTATCCAATAAATTTATACCCTCCACCTTTAATCTCCCAAGGCTCTGTGCAGTGAGTGCACACTCATATTTACTTCCATTAATAGCTGTGTGCTGAAAATTATTTTGAGGGCACACCAAATTTACACTGTTATACTAAGCTGTACACTGACAACTTTATATTGTATCAAAGTGTCAGATGTTCAGCGTTGTCCCCATGAAAAGATATAATAAAATAGTTACAAAACTGTCAGGGGTGTACTTTTGTGAGATACTGTAACTAAGGGTGCCAGAGCTCATTTCTGCTCCTATTTTTCTGCAATTGGCCAGTCAGTGAAGACCAGTCCATAGCAGCGCCGGAACGTATTTAACAACGCTCCAGCCAATGGCAGCACTATAGCGGCAGTAGGAAACGGATGAACCTCTCCGCAGGCAGCCATTCTAGCTGCTGACTGCTTGCAGAGAGGTTCTGTGCTTCTCTGAGCTGCTTGTTTCCTTGCTAGGACTTGTGGTGCACCACCACAGCAATCAGTGCTTCTCCAGTTCCAGATCCCAAGTCCACCCCCCCCCTTCTAAACCCCAATCTCCGTCCCTGTTTTACCCTCCCCTGGTCCACTTTTGGGTGACGCCGATTTATCCGGGAGCATTTTTTTTCCACCTCTGCATCACTTTTTCTGCATGCAAGCTGTGACCACCAAGCGCTTTTTTTGGTTGTTGTTTCTTTTTTTTTTAACATCTGTGCTCATTTTTTATTTTTTCAAAAAGGAGAAACTGTAGTTATATATATAAAAATGAGTTTCTGTTTGGACGTTCTTTATGCGCGACCAAATGACTGGACCGATCTTCACCAAATTTGTCCCACGGATAAATCAGGTGTCCGAGAAGGTTTTAGCCCGGGTCTCAGCCCTCTAGGACGTACTGCTCCTGAGATAGTCCCAAAAAATGACCTGCATTAGCCAATACAAGCCTGCAAGGCTTTCTATTCACATCCAAACTGCCATCCACACGGTCACATGTCCCTTATCAACCAATAGAAACTCGCAGGTCCTACTCCAGGTTGCCATAACAACTGAGGTTATAATAGTTCGCAGGTCCTTAAATATTCAGTCATATGATGTATGATGGCACAACTACACTGGTACATGCATGGGGGCAGGGGCCACTATTAACCGCCTGCCGACCGCCTAACGCAGAGCTGCGTCCAGGCGGCGGCAGGTCTGTTCCTCTCTGACATGGCGGCGCATCATCTCGTGAGAGGCGAGATCTGCTGTGAACGCGCAGCGCTCACAGAAGATCGCGTCTCAGGATTTGTACTACAGCCTGCCAGCGATGATCAATCGCTGGCAGGCTGTAGATGCGAAATAAATCGCATCAAACAAGTATATCAGATGCTGTTTTGTTAACAGCGTCTGATATACCTGCTACCTGGTCCTCTGGTGGACCCATTTGCTGGGATCGACCACCAGAGAACCAGGTAGCTATGTAAAGCAGCACCAAGCACAGTACACCCCCGGTCACTTATTAACCCCTTGTTAACCCCTGATCACCCCATCTAGACTCCCTGATCACCCCCCTGTCACTGATCACCGAGCTGTAAGAATCCATTCACATGTCCATATGTGTTTTGCGGATCCGCGGAACACGGACACTGGCAATGTGCTTTCCGCATTTTGCAGATCCGCACATTGCCAGAACTATATAGAAAATGCCTTTTCTTGCTTGTGTCATTGGGGGACACAGAACCGTGGGTATAGCTGCTGCTGCCACTAGGAGGCGACACTATGCTGAAAACTGTTGGCTCCTCCTCCGCCGGCTATATCCCTTCCAGCTCGGAGAGAGAAATCAGTTTTTAGCTTAGTGTCATAGGAGGCACACCTCCCTGCTTGCACGGTAGCTTTATTATTATTTTTTCCTCCTTTCTAGGTGCGGGAAGCAGAGACGTACGGATCTCTGTCCACCCGGGGAGTGGAGCCGGAGTTGTGTAAGCCTCTCCGCCTATCCTCCCACAAGAAGTAAAGGTGGACCAGGGCAGCAGCGCTCCCCCGTCTCCCGCCAGCCTAAGGGTCACCTGGAGTAGAAGTCCCGCCCTATCCCAGACCCCTGCCACTTAGGTGCCAGCGGCTGATGAGGTGACCCTGCTGGTCCACAAGGGCAGGGCGAAGGTTCATCACAGGACAGGTAGTAATGTCTCCTAGAGGTAAGTATAGCCTGTCCCTAGTCCCTAGGGGCTCAACCCCAGGCTTGCTCTGTGCTGCCTACCTCTAGGGCGGCAGGCATGGGTGTCTCCCTCCTTCCCCTGCAGCAGGGCGTCGGGTCCGCATTACAGGAGGCGGCCGACACCTGATTTGGACTCCTTTAGCGCTCCATGTGCTCACAGGAGCGGCGTCCGGGCATATCTCTGCTGCAGGGCCGGCAGCAGGAGAGAGGGGGCGGGCCAAGTGGGCGCGTCGTGAGGGGCGGAGCCAAGCGGGCGCGTCGTGAGGAGCGGAGCCCTGTACGTTAGATGTGGCAGCGCTGTGTTTTGATTACCTGGGGGGGCGGAGGAGGAGCGTCCTGACCAAGCGATTTAAAGGCCTGGCCACCTGGTGACTAGCTGGAGTCACAGGACTGTGGGGGAGCAGCAGCTAGCAAGGTAGGACTCTCCCCAGCGCAGAGCAGCATGTCTGACCCTGTGCCCATGCCTCCTCAGCCTCCCACCATGACCACTTACTACGCCTGCATCTCTTGCAAGTGTAAATTTCCAAAGGGGCAGCAGGGCTCTGTTTGTACTGGGTGCCGTGCGGCCAGCCAGCTTCCACAGTTGCCTAGACCCATAGTGCAACCGGACCCCCTGGTTGCTGTGCAGCCCGAATGGGCTCGGGCCCTATCCCTGGCGGTCGAGAACTTATCTAAAGTATCCCAGTCCACCCTTTCTTTGATAGGTCGTCTGGTGGATAAACCTCCAGCTGAGCAATTGTCAGCGTCTTCAGGGGACTTCGGCATGGTAGATCTTCAAGCAAGCGCCCCAGGACAGGTCGCCGCTCCTCCTCCTCAGGCGTCGCCCTCCCTTCCCGTGCTCGGGCCCATTCTGAGGTATCCTCATTCCAGGGGAAGCTTTCTCGGATAAAGAGGGTGAGGACTCGGGTTCAGAAGGCGATTTGGACCAGTCGTCCGAAATCGCGGCTATGGTCGACAGTCTTGTGTTGGCAGTCCGTGACACCTTTCAGGTGCAGGAAGAGACCTCGGCTTCAAGCCATCAGGGAGTCTCCTTCCTGTGGTCCAAACAGGCCCCAAAAACTTTTCCTTTACATGAGGATTTTTCGGTGCTTGTATCTAAGGCATGGGATCGTCCATCCCATCGGTTTTCTGCGCCTAAGCGTTTAGATTTGCTGTATCCCTTCCCTGCAGATTGTGTAGCGAAGTGGTCAATCCCGCCAAAGGTGGACCCGCCTGTGGCCCGCTTAGCAAAAAATACGGCGATCCCGGTGGCGGACGGGTCCGCACTTAGGGATCAGGTGGATCGCATTGATTCTGTCAAAATCGGTCTTTTCAGCCAGTGGTGCGGCGCTTCGCCCCATTTTTTCTTCTGCCTGGGTTGCCAAGGCAGTTTCGGAGTGGGCGCTGCGGTTAAACCAGGATTTAGCGGCAGGTCTCCCTTCTGCGGATTTGCAGGCGTTGGCTCTGCAAATTTCGCATGCAGGGAAGTATCTCTGCGAAGCATCCTTGGATGCATCAGCCTTGTCGGTGGCGCTGCGTTGGGAACTATGGCTCAAGGTTTGGTCGGCCGATGCCTCTCCAAACGCTCACTGACGAGTCTTCCGTTTTCCGGATCTCGGTTATTTGGTGCCAGGTTGGATGAGATTATAGCGGAAGCCACAGGGGGTAAAAGTACCCACCTTCCGCAGCCAAGGTCTAAACGAGGGCGATCTTCGGTCTCCGCTTCAGGGTCCCATTCCTTTCGTAGGTTTTCCAGTACCCGGCCCACGAGTGCGGTATTCGCCGATTCCTCAGCGAAGGAGCAACGGAAGAGGCCGTCATTCAAGCCACAACCAGCCTGGCGGTCCAGAGGGCGGTCAGAGCAACCGTCGTCGGGCAAACAATCAGCCCCGTGAGGATGCGCCCCCGCCCGTAAGGGTGGGGGGACGCCTCCTCTTGTTTCAAGAGACATGGCGGGCCCACATTTCAGATCAATGGACTTTGGAGGTGGTAACTTCAGGGGTACAAAATAGAGTTTTTGTCCCGTCCCCCGAGAAGATTTTTCAGTCCCAACCGCCCAGGGATCCGGAAAAGGCAGTAGCTTTTTCCAAGCGATCAAGTCCCTTTTGGCCCGGGTGTCATTCAGCCAGTTCCCCTAGAGGAACGTTTTTCAGGGTTTTATTCCAATCTGTTCGTCATCCCCAAAAAAGGGTGCGGTTCGGCCAGTCCTGGATTTAAAACTGTTGAACCGGCATCTTCGGATCCGGAAATTCAGGATGGAGTCTCTCCGGCTCCGTGATCTCTTCACTGGAACAGGGGAGTTTCTGTCCTCCATAGATATTCAAGATGCATATCTGCACGTTCCCATCGCCGGCGCCAATCACCGCTTTTTGCGGTGCAATCAGCCCATTATCAGTTCGTTGCTCTTCCGTTTGGCTTGGCGACAGCCCTCGAGTTTTTACGAAGGTGTTAGCCCCGTGCTAGCTTTGCTTCGTTCTCGGGAATTACGCTAATTCCCTATTTAGGCGACATTCTGGTGAAAGCGGCCACAAGGGGTCAGAACGAGGACAGTTTACAGATAATCTTGGACTCACTCTCCCGGTTCGGATGGATAGTGAATGTTCCAAGTCTTGCCTGCACCCCTTGAGACGGATCAAGTTCCTGGGAATGATTCTGGATACGGAGGTAGCTCAAGTGTACCTTCCTCAGGACAAAATAGTGTCACTTCAGCGAGCGGTCACCCTACTTCGCCGAAGCAATTATCCATCGATACGGGGATGCATGCGGGTGTTGGGGGCAATGGTGGCCTCATTCGAGGCAGTGCCATATGCTCAATTCCACACCCGGGTGCTCCAGCGAGCCATCCTGTTAGCCTGGAATGGGTCACAGAACTCGCTGGATCGGAAAATATCGCTACGAACAAGGTTCGGTCGGATCTGCGGTGGTGGGAGTCCTCCCAGGCATTGAGCCAGGGGAAATCCTTCCTTCCGTCAGTCTGGACGGTCATCTCGACAGATGCCAGTCTCCACGGTTGGGGCGGGGTCTTTCCACCACAAATGGTTCAAGGCGTCTAGTCTCAGGCAGAGTCCAGGCTGCCAATCAATATTCTGGAATTTCGGGCCATTGTCCTCTCCCTTCAGCATTGGACGCCGTATCTGCAGGATCGTCCAGTAAAGATTCAATCAGACAACGCCACGGCGGTAGCCTACGTGAATCACCAGGGAGGAACCGGAAGCCGGGCGGCGATGCAGGAGTCTGCAAGGATCGCTTCGGTGGGCAGAGGTTCACGTCCCAGCCATATCGGCTGACCAGAGTCGAAAACTGGTCAGCAGATTATCTCAGTCGGATGGCGGTGGATCCAGGAGAGTGGGCCCTCCATCCAGAAGTATTCGAGGCGATATGTCACCGGTGAGGGGGGCCAGAAATAGATGTGATGGCGTCCAGATTCAATCACAAGGTGCCACTGTTTATCTCTCGCACAAGGGATCCCAGGGCTTGGGCCGCAGGCGCTCTGGTGGCTCCATGGCACGGGTGGTCGCTTCTGTATTTGTTTCCTCCTCTTCCTCTCTTGCCACGAGTTCTACTCAAAGTCAGGAGGGAAGGCATCCGAACGATCTTGATCGCCCCGATTGGCCTCGGCGGGCGTGGTACTCGGACATCATCCGAATGTTACAAGACGCGCCATGGCCTCTGCCTCTCAGGACAGACCTCTTGTCGCAAGGGCCGCTCTTCCATCAGCATTTAAGTGCGCTACGTTTAACGGCTTGGCTGTTGAATCCTTCATCTTGAGAAGAAGGGGTTTTTCGAATCGGTCATCCGCACAATGATTGGAGCTAGGAAACCTGCATCATCAAGGGTTTACTATGGAGTGTGGAAATCGTATCTCGCCTTTTGTGAAAGTGTGAAAGGCGTAATCTTCTGCCAAGACGGTTTTCTTTACCGGCGATTCTGGCATTTCTTCAGGCGGGAGTGGAGCTAGGGCTCGCGCTCAGTTCCTTAAAAGGACAGGTGTCAGCTTTGACTATCTTTTTCCAACGTTCCTTAGCCACTTTGGGTCCAGTAAAGACCTTCCTGCAGGGAGTGGCGCATGCAGTGCCCCTTACCGTCCTCCAATCCATTCGTGGGATTTAAATCTGGTTCTGAAGGCTCTACAAGCAGAACCGTTCGAACCCATGGAGTCAGTCTCCCTTCGCTATCTTTCTTGGAAAGTCTCGTTTCTGGAGGCGATTACCTCCATCAGAAGAGTTTCGGAAATAGCAGCCCTCTCATGTAAGGAACCCTTTTTGGTGTTTCATCAAGACAAGGTAGTCCTTCGCCCGGTACCCACATTCTTGCCAAAGGTAGTATCGGCCTTCCATTTGAACGAGGATATTGTCCTTCCATCATTCTGTCCTCACCCGACGCACTCCCAAGGAACGGGTACTCCATCTGCTTGATGTGGTGAGGGCGCTGAAGATATATTTGTCGGTCTCGAGCTCTTTTCGCCGCACAGACTCCCTGTTGGTAATCCTGGAAGGTCCGCGGAAGGGCCTGGCCGCCTCGAAGGTGACAATCGCCAAATGGATTCGTCTGGCAATTACCGAATCATATCGGTTCCGAGGTAGGGCTCCACCCCAGACGGTGAGGGCACATTCAACCAGGGCGGTCGGGGTTCCTGGGCGCACCGCCATCATGCTTCAGCACAGTTGTGCAAGGCTGCGACTTGGTCCTCCTTGCACACATTCACAAAGTTTTATCGGGTGCATACCTTTGACTCTGGGGATGCCGCGCTGGGCCGCATGGTCTTGCAGGCAGCAGTCTCCTGAAATATGGTTTAGCAGGGGCGTCATCCATGGGGGTGTTATTCCCGCCCTGTGGACTGCTTTAGGACGTCCCACGGTTCTGTGTCCCGCAATGACACAAGCAAGAAAACAAGATTTTTATGAACTTACCTGTAAAATCTCTTTCTTGCTTAGTTCATTGGGGGACACAGCTCCCACCATTTTTTCTGTTGTTTAAAGTACCTGGTGGTTATGTGCCGGTCGGGTCATCCGAGGAGGATGGGTCCTAGGGCATTTATGAAGTTCTGTTTCATTTTTGGGATTTCAGTTAATTTTCTTTCGGCTTCTCCTACTGCTTGAGCACAAACTGATTTCTCTCTCTGAGCTGGAAGCGATATAGCCGAGCGGAGGAGGAGCCAACAGTTTTCAGCCTAGCGTCGCCTCCTAGTGGCAGCAGAAGCTATACCCACGGTTCTGTGTCCCCCAATGAACTAAGCAAGAAAGAGATTTTACAGGTAAGTTCATAAAAATCTCGTTTTCTTGTCCGCAATTGCGGACAAGAATAGGACATGTTCTATATTTTTGCAGACCTGGAAGTGCGGATCAGCAATTCCGGATCCGAGCGGGACAAAGTCTGTCCCCATAGAAATGAATGGGTCCGCAATTTCGTTCCGCAAACAGAATTGCGGACGTGTGAATGGGGCATAAGGGTCCCTTATCACCGCCAGTTAGTTAGCTACTTGTTAGGTAGTTGGCGCCCAGCCCACCCATACGACTATTTTAATCTTTTTTCAGTGACCACTTTGTGAATCTGATGGTGGTGCAAACGAACCTGTACACTCAACAGTTCATTGCTCAACACCCGGGCTCCTTTTTGTCTAGGGCCGGTGGCTGGATGCTGGTCAGTGCAGCCGAGATGAGGATGTTTTGGGGCCTCGTGCTGCACATGGGCTTAGTCAAAAAACTCAGTGTCAGGCTGTACTGGAGTGGGAACGTCCTCTATCAGACCCCACTTTACAGTACGGCCATGACACGCTCCCGGTTTGAGGCCACACGGAAATGTCTGCATTATGCATATGCAGGCCGGTCATCGATTACTTCGGGGCCACATTTTTGGAGGCCTATGTACCTGGAAGTGAGGTCGCGGTTGATGAGTCTCTCATTGCTTTCAAGGGGAGACTCAGTTTCGCCAGTATGTTCCCTCAAAGCCCTCAGGGTACACTTACAAGTTTCGTGTGTACGAGGGGCAAGATTCCTGTATTAAACCCCAGAATGTCCCCCACCTTGGGTCTTAGCAGGAAACCTGTGTGGGACCTAAAGGCACCCACTGCTAGATAAGGGTTACCACCTGTACGTGGATAACTTTTATACTAGTATTCTCTTGTTCCAGTCCTCACCGCCAGATCCACGTCCGCTTGTGGGACCGTGCGGAAAAAATCAACACGGCCTCCTAACTACCCCTCCAGGTACCTATCCCCAGTGGTGAGACCCATGCCCTTACCAGTGGAAACCTGTTGCTGGTCAGATATAAGGACAAGCGGGATGTCCTTATGCTGTCCACAATTCACGGTAACGGCATCATCCCTGTCCCTGTGCGAGGTACCGCAGCAACGGTCCTCAAGCCCGATTGTATCGTCGACTACAATCGGTATATGGGAGGAGTTGATCAAGTCCTCAAGCCATATAACGCCATGTGCAAAACCCGGGCATGGTACAAAAAAGTTGGGGTCTACTTGGTGCAGTTTGCCATGTACAACTCTTTTGTGCTGTCCCGGAGCACTGGCAACACAGGGAAATTCCTCCAATTCTATGAGGCAGTCCTCAAGGACCTGATCTTTTCTGCCCGGAAAAGAGCATGCCGGAGTACCTCGGGAACTGAAGGCGCCCGGATCGTCCCTGGCCAACACTTTCCAGGTGTGGTCACTGGAAAGAAGGGACGGACCCCCAAAAAATGCAGTGTGTCACAGGACCCATATGAAAGGACACCACCACTCAGTGTGACACGTGCCCCGATCATTCGGGCCTCTGCATTGACTGTAGTACCACACTTCCATGGAGTACAAAATTTATAATCCCCTTCCCCAATTTTAATTCCATTTAGCCACTGACAATCAAAATAAAACTATGGTTCTCAGACTTGAGACACCAAAAAAATATATAAAAATTTTCAAAAATTATATTTTGTAAAACTAAAATAACTAAAAAAGTAGACAGATTATGTATCCCCACGTCCGTAATAATCTGCTCTATAAAAATACCCCATGACCTAAACCCTCAGATGAACACAGTAAAAAAAAAAAAAAAAAAGGGGGGAAAAAATAGAATTTTTTTTGTCACCTTACATCACAAAAAGTGTAGAAGTAAGCGATCAAAAAGTCATATGCCACCAAAATAGTGCCAATAAAACCGTCCTCTCATCCCGCAAAAAATGAGCCCCTACCTAAGAAATTTGGCTAAAAACTTTAAAACTGACTTTTAGACTATGGAGATACAAATTTTTTTTATTTTTTTGTTTAAAAAAGGATAATATAGTGTAAAACCTAAATATATTTTAAAAAAGTAGACATATTAGGTATCGATGCGTACATAACAATCTGCTCTATAAAAATACCCCATGACCTAACCCCTCAGATGAACAAAAAAATAAAATAAAAACAGTGCCAAAACAGTTATTTTTTGGCAAATTTTCCATTTTAATCCATTTTTTCCAGTAACAAAACAAGGGTTAACAGCCAAACAAAACTAATATTTATTACCCTGATTCTGAAGTTTACAGTAACACCCCATATGTGATCGTAAACTGCTGTATGACTAAATGGCGGGGTGCAGAAGGAAGGAAACGCTATATGGTTTCTGGAAGGCAGATTTTGATGGGCTTTTTTTTTTACACCATGTCCCATTTGAAGAACCCCTGATGCACCACTAGAGTAGAAACTCCAAAAAAGTGACCCCATCTAAGAAACTACACCCCTCAAGGTATTCAAAACTGATTTTACTAACTTTGTTAACCCTTTAGGTGTTCCTCAAGAGTTTATGGCAAATGGAGAAGAAATTTCATAATTTCTATTTTTGGTAACCATGCCTCCCAAAAATGTAATATAGAGTAACCAAAAATCATATGTACCCTAAAATAGTCCCAACAAAACTGCCACCTTATCCCGTAGTTTCCAAAATGGGGTCCCTTTTATGGAGTTTCTACTCTAGGGGTTCATCAGGGTGGCTTCAAATGGGACATGGTGTAAATAAAACCAGTCCAGCAAAATCTGCCTTCCAAGTGCCCGCACAGTAGTTTACGACTGCATATGGGGTGTTTCTGCAAACTACAGAATCAGGACAATAAATATTGGGTTTTGTTTAGCTGTTAACCCTTGCTTTGTTACTGGAAAAAATCGATTAAAATCCAAATTCAGATATTTTATCTCAATTTGCCAATAACTCTTGTGAAACACCTAAGGGTTAACAAAGTTTTGAATACCTTGAGGGGTACAGTTACTTATATAGGGGTCACTTTTATGGAGTGTCTACTGTAGGGGGGCATCAGGGGGGCTTCAAATGGGACATGGTGTAAATAAACCAGGCCAGCAAAATCTGCCTTCCAAAAACCACACGGCGCTCCTTTCCCTCTACGCCCTGCTGTGTGCCCGTACAGTAGTTTACGACCACATATGGGGTGTTTTCAAACTACAGAATCAGGGCAATAAATATAGAGTTTTGTTTGGCTGTTAACCCTTGCTTTGTTCCTGGAAAAAATGGATGAAAATGGAAAATTTGCCAAAAACTTTAAATTCTTAAATTTCATATCCATTTGCCAATAACTCTTGTAAAACACCGAAAGGGTTAACAGTTTGTAAAATCAGTTTTGAATACCTTAAGGGGTGTAGTTTCTTAGTTGGGGGTCACTTTTATGGAGTTTCTACTGTAGGGGGGCATCAGGGGGGCTTCAAATGGGACATGGTGTCAAAAAACTAGTCCAGCAAAATCTGCCTTCCAAAAGCCACAGGGCGCTCCTTTCCCTCTACGCCCTGCGGTGTGCCCGTACAGTAGTTTACGAACCATATATGGGGTGTTTCTGCAAACTACAGAATCAGGGCAATAAATACAGAGTTTTGTTTGACTGTTAAGGCCTCTTTCACACTTGCGTTCTGAGGATCCGTCAGAACGCAAGTCGCCTGAAAGCATTTATATACTGATCAGGATCCTGATCAGTCTTCAATATGCTTTCAGGTTACCATGGCAGCCAGGACGCTACTGAAGTCCTTGCTGCCATGGAACTCCACAGCAGTGTATTTACCTGCGCTGCGGCCGGTGGGAGCTACTTCATGACGTCACAGGTCCCTGTGGCGCATGGATCAATACGCCGCCCGGACCTGTGACGTCATGAAGGATCGCCCGGAGGCCGTAGCGCAGGTAAGTACACTGCTGCGGAGTACTTACCATGGCAGCCAGGTCTTCAGTAGCATCCTAGCTGCCATGGTAACCGATCGGAGCCCCAGCTTACACTGGGGCCCCGATCCGAAATGCTGCTGCGCATGCGCAGAGCTAAACGTCGGACCAGGCGATGCGCCGGAACGACGTTTAGCTTAATTTCCGGATCCGGATTAATGCACTTTAACCACTCCCGGACCGCCGTACGCAGGATTGCGTCCTGCGGGCGGCCGGGATCTTCTGAGTGGACGCATCGGCGCGTCCTCTCGCAAGACCCGTGAGTTCCTGTGAGAACGAACGTCTGGAGAGTTAGACTACAGCCTGCCAGCGATGATCAATCGCTGGCAGGCTGTAGATGCGATATAAATCGCATCAAACATGTATACCAGACGCTGTTTTGTGAACAGCGTCTGGTATACCTGCTACCTGGTCCTCTGGTGGTCCCATTTGCTGGGATCGACCACCAGAGGACCAGGTAACACAGTAAAGTTGCACCAAACACTACACTAACCCCCCACCCCCTCACCTATTAACCCCTTGATCACCCCATCTAGACCCCCTGATCACCCCCCTGTCATTGATCACACCCCTTGTAAGGCTCCATTCAGACGTCCATATGTGTTTTGCGGATCCGTGGATTCGCGGATCCGATCCGCAGATCCTCAATACACGGACACCGGCAATGTGCTTTCCGCATTTTGCAGATCCGCACATTGCCAGAACTATATAGAAAATGCTTTTTCTTGTCCGCAATTGCGGACAAGAATAGGACATGTTCTATATTTTTGCGGAACGGAAGTGCAGACCGGAAGCGTGGATCCGTAATTCGGATCCGAGCGGGACAAAGTCTGTCCCCATAGAAATGAATGGGTCCGCAATTCCGTTCCGCAAACAGAATTGCGGACGTGTGAATGGGGCATAAGGGTCCCCTATCACCACCAGTTAGTTAGCGCCCAGCCCACTGCACCGCAGTCACTGATTTTGGCAGAGATTTTTTCATCCACATTGACCGATGCGAATGAAAAAATCTGTGCCGTTCATTTATTTTTTTTTCCAGCGCAGAGGCTGAACGAAAAAAAAAAAACTCATTACCCGTATGCTCAATATACGGAGAATCGCAGAAACTCCTAATGCTGGCCATACGTGTAATGATTGCGGAGACCCTCAAATGCCAGGGCAGTACAAAAACCCCACATGTGACCCCATTTTAGAAAGAAGACACCCCAAGGTATTCCGTGAGGGGTATGGCGAGTTCATGCTAAATTTTATTTTTTGTCACAAGTTAGTGGAATATGAGACTGTAAAAAAAAAAAAAAAAAAAATCTCCGCTAACGTGCCCAATTATTTTTTTCTGTGAACTCGCCATGCCCCTCACAGAATACCTTGGGGTGTCTTCTTCCACAATGGGGTCACATGTGGGGTATTTATACTGCCCTGGCATTTTAGGGGTCCTAAAGCGTGAGAATCCAAATGCGTAAAAATGGCCTGTGAAATCCTGAAGGTACTCATTGGTTTTAGGGCCCTTTGCGCATCTTGGCTGCAAAAAGTGTCACTCATGTGGTATCGCCAGTACTCAGGAGAAGTAGGGCAATGTGTTTTGGGGTGTATTTTACATATACCCATGCTGGGTGTGAGAAATATCGCTGTAAACGACAACTTTTAAATTTTTTTATTCAAAGTTGCCAATTTACAGAGATATTTCTCTCACCCAGCATGGGTATATGTAAAAATACACCTCGAACACATCGCCCTACTTCTCCTGAGTACGGCGATGCCACATGTGTGACACTTTTTGCAGCCAAGATGCGAGAAGGGCCCAAATTCAACGAGTACCTTTAGGGAGGGCATTTTACGCATTTTCTCTCACGCTTTAGAGTCCTAAAATGCCAGGGCAGTATAAATACCCCACATGTGACCCCATTTTGGAAAGAAGACACCCCAAGGTATTGCTGAGGGCATAATGAGTCCATGAAAAATTAAACTTTTTGTCAAAAGTTAGCGGAAAGGGAGACTTTGTGAGAAAAACAATAAAAATCAATTTCCACTAACTTGTGCCAAAAAAATCTTCTATGAACTCGCCATGCCCCTCATGGAATACCTTGGGGTGTCTTCTTCCAAAATGGGGTCACATGTGGGGTATTTCTACTGCCCTGGCATTTTAGGGGCCCTAAAGCGTGAGAAGAAAATGCGTAAAAATGCCCTCCTAAAGTTACTCATTGGTTTTAGGGCCCTTTGCGCATCTTGGCTGCAAAAAGTGTCACTCATGTGGTATCGCCGTACTCAGGAGAAGTAGGGCAATGTGTTTTGGGGTGTATTTTTACATATACTCATGCTGGGTGAGAGAAATATCTCTGTAAATTGACAACTTTGAATAAAAAAATGTAAAAAGTTGTCGATTTACAGCGATATTTCTCACACGCAGCATGGGTATATGTAAAAATACACCCCAAAACACATTGCCCTACTTCTCCTGAGTACGGTGATACCACATGAGTGACACTTTTTTGCAGCCAAGATGAGCAAAGGGGCCCTAAAACCAATGAGTACCTTTAGGATTTCACAGGGCATTTTTATGCATTTGGATTCTCCCACTTTAGGGGCCCCTGAAATGCCAGGTGAGTATAAATACCCCACATGTGACCCCATTTTGGAAAGAAGACACCTCAAGGTATTCCGTGAGGGACATGGTGAGTCCACAGAATTTTTATTTTTTGGCACAAGTCAGCGGAAATTTTTTTATTTTTTTTTATTTTGTTTTTTACAAAGTCTCATATTCCACTAACTTGTGACAAAAAATAAAATTTTACATGAACTCACCATACCCCTCACAGAATACCTTGGGGTGTCTTCTTTCCAAAATGGGGTCACATGTGGGGTATTTATACTGTCCTGGCATTTTAGGGGCCCCTAAAGCGTAAGAAGAAGTCTGGAATCCAAATGCGTAAAAATGCCCTGTGAAATCCTAAAGGTACTCATTGGTTTTAGGGCCCCTTTGCGATCTTGGCTGCAAAAAGTGGCACACATGTGGTATCGCCATACTCAGGAGAAGTAGAGGCAATGTGTTTTGGGGTGTATTTTTATATATACCCATACTTTGTGTGAAAAATATCTCTGTAAATCGACAACTTTTAAAAAATTTTATACAAAGTTGACAATTTACAGAGATATTTCTCTCACCCAACATGGGTATATGTAAAAATACACCCCAAAACACATTGCCCTACTTCTCCTGAGTACTGGCGATACTACATGAGTGACACTTTTGCAGCCTGGGTGCACAAAGGGCCCAAATTCCAACGAGTACCTTTAGGTTTTACATGGCGGCTCACAATTTAGCCCCGCCCAAAATGCCAGAACAGTACAAACACCCCACAAATGACCCCATTTCGGAAAGTAGACACCCCAAGGTATTCACTGAGGGGCATAGTGAGTCCGTGGGAGATTTTTTTTTTTTGCCAGAAGTTATCAGAAATTGAAACTTTTTTTTTTTTTCTCAGAAAGTGTCATTTTCCGCTAACTTGTGAAAAAATGAAATGATACATGAACTCACCATGCCCCTCCGCGAATACTTTGGGGTGTCTTCTTTCTAAAATGGTGTCATTTGGGGGTATTTATACTATCCTGACATTCTAGCACCTGAAGAAACATGACAGGCGCTCAGAAAGTCAGAGCTGCTTCAAAATGCCGAAATTCACTTTTTGCACCATAGTTTGTAAACGCTATAACTTTTACCCAAACCAATAAATATATACTTATTGGACTTTTTTTATCAAAGACATGTAGAACAATAAATTTAGAGAAAATTTATATAGAAATGTAGTTTTTAAAAAAATTTACAACAGAAAGTGAAAATGTCATTTTTTGCAAAAATTTCGGTAATTTTTGATTAATAGCAAAAAAGTAAA
The DNA here is from genome assembly GCA_033119425.1 of Bufotes viridis. Lineage (NCBI taxonomy): Eukaryota > Metazoa > Chordata > Amphibia > Anura > Bufonidae > Bufotes > Bufotes viridis. The sequence goes on along the minus strand of JAKVIS010000250.1, from coordinate 77,979 downwards.
AATGTCAGCAGCAATGAAATACCACCAAATGAAAGCTCTATTAGTGAGAAGAAAAGGAGGTAAAATTCATTTGGGTGGTAAGTTGTATGACGGAGCAATAAACGGTGAAAGTAGTGTAGTGCGGAATTGTAAAAAGTGGCCTGGTCATTAAGGGTGTTTAAGCTAGGGGGCTTAAGTGGTTAATGGGCATTAATTCCAGACCCGGCGTTACGGCATGTCTTCCGGATTGTTGGACGGAGACAAATCCGCAGCATGCTGAGGTTATGTCAACGTCCAAAAATTGTTCACCTACTGAATGGATGACAGCTGTAGTCTGTCCGGGCATGCTGGGAGTTGTAGTTTTGCAACAGCTGGAGGGCCGCAGGTTGGGCATCCCTGCCTTAAGGGGTGTAGTTTCTAGAATGGGGTCATTTTTGGGTGGTTTTTATTATGTAAGCCTCACAGGGTGACTTCAGACTTGAACTGGCCTCTAAAAAGTGGGTTTTTGAAAATTTCTGAAAATTTATAAGATTTGCTTCTAAACTTCTAAGCCTTGTAACATCCCCAAAAATTTTAATGGCATGCCCAAAATGATCCAAACATTAAGTAGACATATGGGGAATGTAAAGTAATAACTATTTTTGGAGGTATTACTATGTATTATAGAATTAGAAAAATTGAAACTTTGAAATTTGCTAATTTTTTCAAATTTTACCAGTGTCATGACGATAAAACTATCTCAGAATGGCCTGGATAAGTAAAAGCGTTTTAAAGTTATTCACACATAAAGTGACACTGGTCAGATTTGCAAAAAATGGCCTGGTCCATAGGGTGAAAACCCATAAGGGGTTAAAGGGGCGGGCACTGTGGAGGTCACTGTTAAAGGGGCAGGCACAGGGAAGGTCACTGTTAAAGGGGCGGCCACTATAAAGGTCACTGTTAAAGGGGAAGTCAATGTTAAAGTGGCGGGCACTGTGGAGGTCACTGTTAAAGGGCAGGCACAGGGAAGGTCACTGTTAAAGGGGCGGCCACTATAAAGGTCACTGTTAAAGGGGAAGTCAATGTTAAAGTGGCGGGCACTGTGGAGGTCACTGTTAAACGAGTGGTCACTCTGGAGGTCACTGTTAAAGGGTGGTCACTGTGGAGGTCACTGTTAAAGGGGCAGGCACTGTGGAGGTCACTGTTAACCACTTCAGCCCCTAGCTTAAACACCCTTAATGACCAGGCCACTTTTTACAATTCTGCACTACACTACTTTCACCGTTTATTGCTCCAGTCATGCAACTTACCAACCAAATGAATTTTACCTCTTTTTCTTCTCACTAATAGAGCTTTCATTTGGTGGTATTTCATTGTTGCTGACATTTTTACTTTTATTTGCTATTAATAAAAATTTAACGACATTTTTTAAAAAATGAAATTTTTCACTTTCTGTTATTTTTTTTTAAAACTACATTTCTATATAAATGTTTCTATAAATTTATTGTTCTACATGTCTTTGATAAAAAACATATCCAATAAGTGCATATTTATTGGTTTGGTTAAAAGTTATAGCGTTTACAAACTATGGTGCAAAAGTGAATTTCCTTATTTTGAAGCAGATCTGACTTTCTGAGCACCTGTCATGTTTCTTCAGGTGCTAGAATGCCAGGATAATATATATATTCCCAAATGACATCATTTTAGAAAGAAGACACTCAGGCTGCAAAAAGTGTCACTCATGTGGTATCGCCGTACTCAGGAGAAGTAGGGCAATGTGTTTTGGGGTGTATTTTTACATATACCCATGTTGGGTGAGAGAAATATCTCTCAACTTTGTATAAAATTTTTTAAAAAGTTGTCGTTTACAGCGATATTTCTCACACAAAGTATGGGTATATATAAAATACACCCCAAAACTCATTGCCCTACTTCTCCTGAGTACGGCAATACCACATGTGTGCCACTTTTTTGCAGCCAAGATGCGCAAAGGGGCCGTAATTCCAATGAGTACCTTTAGGATTTCACAGGGCATTTTTACGCATTTGGATTCTCATGCTTTAGGACCCCTAAAATGCCAGGGCAGTATAAATACCCCACATGTGACCCCATTTTGGAAAGAAGACACCCCTAGGTATTCCGTGAGGGGCATGGCGAGTTCACAGAAAAATAAATTTTTTGGCACAAGTTAGTGGAAATTGATTTATTTTTTTTTTTTTTACAAAGTCTCATATTCCACTAACTTGTGACAAAAAATAAAATTTTACATGAACTCACCATATCCCTCACAGAATACCTTGGGGTGTCTTCTTTCTAAAATGGGGTCACATGTGAGATGTTTGTACTGCTCTGGCATTTGAGGGTCTCCGCAATCATTACACGTATGGCCAGCATTAGGAGTTTCTGCTATTCTCCTTATATTGAGCATACGGGTAATGAGATTTTTTTTTTTCCGTTCAGCTTCTGGGCTGAAAAAAAAAAGAAATAAAATTGAACGGCACAGATTTTTTCATTCGCATCGATCAATGTGGATGAAAAAATCTCTGCCAAAATCAGTGACTGCGGTGCGGTGGGCTGGGCGCTAACTACCTAACAAGTAGCTAACTAACTGGCGGTGATAAGGGACCCTTAGGCCCCATTCACACGTCCGCAATTCTGTTTGCGGAACGGAATTGAGGACCCATTCATTTCTATGGGGACAGACTTTGTCCCGCTCGGATCCGAGATTGCGGATCCGCACTTCCGCTCGCAAAAATATAGAACATGTCCTATTCTTGTCCGCACTTGCGGACAAGAAAAGGCATTTTCTATATAGTTCTGGCAATGTGCGGATCTGCAAAATGTGGAAAGCACATTGCCGGTGTCCGTGGATCCGCAAACACATATGGACATGTGAATGGAGCCTACAGGGGGTGATCAGTGACAGGGGGTGATCAGGGAGTCTATATGGGGTGATCAGGGGTTAACAAGGGGTTAATAATGACAGGGGGAGGGGGTAGTGTGGTGCTTGGTGCTACTTTACATAGCTACCTGGTCCTCTGGTGGTCGATCCCAGCAAATATGACCACCAGAGACCAGGTATATCAGACGCTGTTAACAAAACAGCCGTCTGATATACATGTTTGATGCGATCTACAGCATGCCAGCGATTACACATTGCTGGCAGGCTGCAGTATAACTTACGATCTCTAATTTGCTGTGAAGGCGAGCGCGTTCACAGTAAAATCTCGCTCGTGAGATGACGCGCGCGCGTCGTCAAGGAGGAACAGACCTGCCGCCGCCTGGACTCAGCCCTGCGTTAGGCGGTCGGCAGGTGGATAATGGAGCATACGGGTAATGAGATTTTTTCCCGCTCAGCTTCTGGGCTGAAAAATAAATGAACGGCACAGATTTCTTCATTCGCATCGATCAATGTGGATGAAAAATCTCTGCCAAAAATGGGCAAAAAAAAAGAGGGGAAAGGACATAGGAGTGCTTATGAGTAAAGCTGCGATCACTAATAAAGATTAAAAATTTCAAAAGTGATCTTTATAGCGCCGCAGCGATTTTATTAGTGTTTTTGCAGTGATCAGAAAAAAAAATTCTGACACTGCGGTGGGCGGACTGAACGCAAGTGTGCGCACAAGATCAGGCCTGATCGGGCAAACACTGCGCTTTTTGTAGAGCCTAAGGTGATCAGAATGTACTGATATAGATCTGATTGCGATCAGTCTTGATCACTTACAGATACTACATAGTACTGAGTGCTGATTAGCGACAGCGATGATGCTAATCAGCGACTAATCAGTGACTGCGGTGCGGTGAGCTGGCTAACTACCTAACAAGTAGCTAACTAACTGGTGATAAGGGACCCTTAGGCCCCATTCACACGTCCGCACTCTGTTCCACATTTTGCGTAACGGAATTGCGGACCCATTCATTTCTATGGGGACAGACTTTGTCCCGCTGATCCAGAATTGCGGATCCGCACTCCGGTCCGCACTTCCACTCGCAAAATATAGAACATGTCCTATTCTTGTCCGCAATTGCGGACAAGAAAAGGCATTTTCTATATAGTTCTGGCAATGTGCGGATCTGCAAAATGTGGAAAGCACATTGCCGGTGTCCGTGGATCCGCAAAACACATATGGACATGTGAATGGAGCCTTACAGGGGGTGATCAATGACAGGGGGTGATCAGGGAGTCTATATGGGGTGATCAGGGGTTAACAAGGGGTTAATGAGTGACAGGGGGAGGGGGGTAGTGTGGTGCTTGGTGCTACTTTACATAGATACCTGGTCATCTGGTGGTCGATCCCAGCAAATATGACCACCAGAGACTGCAGGTATATCAGACGCTGTTAACAAAACAGCGCCTGATATACATGTTTGATGCGATCTACAGCATGCCAGCGAATTACACATTGCTGGCAGGCTGCAGTATAACTTGCGATCTCTAATTTGCTGTGAAGGCGAGCTGCTCACAGTAAAATCTCGCTTCTGTGAGATGACGCACCGCGTCGTCAAGGAGGAACAGACCTGCCGCCGCCTGACTCAGCCCCTGCGTTAGGGCGGTCGGCAGGTGGATATTGAGCATACGGGTAATGAGATTTTTTTCCCGCTCAGCTTCTGGGCTGAAAAATGAATGAACGGCACAGATTTCTTCATTCGCATCGATCAATGGATGAAAAAATCTCTGCCAAAAATGGGCAAAAAAAAAAAGAGGGGAAAGGACATAGGAGTGCTTATGAGTAAAGCTGCGATCACTAATAAAGATTAAAAAATTTCAAAAGTGATCTTTATAGCGCCGCAGCGATTTTACAGTGTTTTTGCAGTGATCAGAAAAAAATTCTGACACTGCGTGTGGCGGACTGAACGTAAGTGTGCGCACAAGATCAGGCCTGATCGGGCAAACACTGCGCTTTTTGTAGAGCCTACAGGATCGTAATGTACTGATATAGATCTGATTGCGATCAGTCTTGATCACTTACAGATACTACATAGGACTAGTGCTGATTAGCTTACAGCGATGATGCTAATCAGCTGACTAATCAGTGACTGCGGTGCAGTGAGTGCTAACTACCTAACAAGTAGCTAACTAACTGGACCCTTAGGCCCCATTCACACGTCCGCAATTCTGTTCCACATTTTGCGTAACGGAATTGCGGACCTATTCATTTCTATGGGGACAGACTTTGTCCCGCTGATCCATAATTGCGGATCCGCACTTCCGGGTCCGCACTTCCATTCCGCAAAAATATAGAACATGTCATATTCTTGTCCGCACTGCGGACAAGAAAAGGCATTTTCTATATAGTTTTGGCAATGTGTGGATCCGCAAAATGCGGAAAGCACATTGTTGGTGCTCAGTGTTTTTATGGATCCGTGATCCGCAAAACACATATGGACGTCTGAATGGAGCCTACAGGGGGTGATCAATGACAGGGGGTGATCAGGAGTCTATATGGGGTGATCAGGGGTTAATAAGGGGTTAATGAGTGACAGGGGGTGTAGTGTAGTGTCATGCTTGGTGCTACTTACAGAGATGCCTGTGTCATCTGGTGGTCGATCCAAGCAAATGGGACCACCAGAGGACCAGGTAGCAGGTATATCAGACGCTGTTAACAAAGCAGCGTCTGATATACCTATTGGATGTGATTTATTTACATCTACAGCCTGCCAGCGAATGATCATCGCTGGCAGGCTGTAGTATAACTTCAGAGCCGCACGCCGCAGGAAATCTCACTGCTCGCGAGATGACGCATAGATGCGCTAACGAGGAATAACCTGGCCGCCCACAGGACGCATCCCTGCGTTAGGGCGATCGGGCAGTGGTTAAGACACGCGGAAACATGAAACAAAAATAGATGAAATATACCCATGTGAAGCCGGGTCCTTCTGCTAGTCTCTTATATATATAAAAATGAATTTCTGTCTAGACGTTCTTTATGCGCGGCTAAACGATTGACCGATGTGTGCCAAATTTGGCACACGAGTAATTCAGTACATCAAAAATGGCCTGCATTATAGCTAATACAAGCCTGCAAGCCTTTCACTTAAATCCAAACTGTCATTTAGCAGTTCGGTAACCATAACAACCCCCAGCCATGTTCACTGCTGTAGATGAGATGAGGAAATCTGTCACCAGGATAATCACAATTGAAGTAAAGCCAGGGCCTACTAGCACTTAGTACCTTATTTCCTGAGGTTTCCATAACAACTCGGCCATTTCTCTTCAGTGCGGCAGGTTAGCTTTAAAGGGGCAGGGCGCTGTGGATGACACTGTTAAGGGAGCGGAATGCTATGGAGGTCACAGTTCGGGGGAAAGTAGGGTGGCCATTCAAGTCACCCTTAAAACCCTGCCCCCAGGTCCAGATAAGCCACACCTCTGATTCGTTAGGTGATGCCCCTCCCTCCTGGACGTGGAGGGCAGTGATTTTCTCCCTGCAGCTCACATTCAGACAGAACAGTGCTGCTGTCTTAGAGTGAGCTGTTTAAAAGGACACGCCCGATCCTGTTAGGCCATGCCATCCCACTAAGTGATCATGGATTGAAAAATTAATGTTAAAAATCAACTTTAGGTCAGCTAAGCCACACGCCCGATACGCTTAGGGACACACCCCTCCCCTCTGCAGCCAATGAATATTAACAAAATGAAGTTAAAAATCAACTTCTGTCAGCTGCAGAGGTGGAAGGGATGGTGACTTTCTCTTGCAGCTCATATTCATACTGCATACAGAGAGGACAGTGCTGCTGTCTTAGAGTGAGATGTTCAAAGGGACATGCAATCAATCCACTCAGCCAACAGGGATTGAAAAAATAAAGTTAAAAATCAACTACTAGGTACACAGCTCAGCAGACAGGATAGGATTAGATACACAGTTTAGCAGACGTATCATACAACATAAGATTAGATACACAGCTCAGCAGATAGTATCACACAGGATCGGATTAGATACACAGCTCAGCAGACAGTATCACACAAGATAGGATTAGATACACAGCTCAGCAGATGTTATCACACAGGACAGGATTAGATACACAGCTCAGCAGACAGTATCACACAGGATAGGATTAGATACACAGCTCAGCAGACAGTATCGCACAAGATAGGATTAGATACAAAGCTCGGCAGATGGTATCACCCAGGACAGGATTAGATACACAGCTCAGCAGACAGTGGGGCGGGTACTGTAGAGGTCACTGTTATGGGGCATACTGTTGATATCTTTTACGACATACTGAAACATGAAACGAAATAGATAAAATATTCCCGTGCGGCCGGGTCAGCTCAACAGACAGTATCACACAGGATAGGATTAGATACATGCTCAGCAGACAGTATCATACAGGATAGGATTAGATACACAGTTTATCAGACGTCTGTCCGGGAAGGTTTTAGACCAGTCCAGTTTAGACCAGTTTAGTCTCAGCTCTCTAGGACGCACTCGCTCCTGAGATATTCCCAAAAATGACCTGCTTATAAACAATACAAGGCAGCAAAGCCTTTAACTTGAATTCAAACTGTCAGTTACTGCTCCCTGACAGTTTATCTCCACACACACAGTTTTACTCCAGGTAACCATAACAACTCAGCCAAGTCTCATCACTGCTCTAGATGACGTTTAAAGGAAATCTGCCACCAAGATAATCACTATTGAGGTAAAACCATGGCCTAATAGCACTAAGTACCTTATTTCCTGAGGTTCCCATAACAACTCAGCCATTTCTCTTCACTGCTGCAGGTTAGCTTTAAAGGGGCAGGGCGCTGTGGATGATACTGTTAAGGGGACAGAGTGCTAGATAGGTCACAGTTCAGGGGGAAAGTAGGGTGGCCATTCAATTCACCCTTAAAACCCTGCCCCCAGGTCCAGATAAGCCACACCTCTGATTTGGTTAGGCCACACCCCCTCCAGAGGTGGGACAGTGATTTTCTTCCTGCAGCTCACATTCAGACAGAACAGTGCTGCTGTCATACAGTGAACTGTTTAAAAGGACACGCCCCCAATCCTGTTAGGCCATGCCCCCTCCCAGTCAGCCTACCGGGATTGAAAAAATAAAGTTAAAAATCAACTACTAGGTACACAGCTCAGCAGACAGGATATGATTAGATACACAGCTCAGCAGACAGTATCATACAACATAAGATTAGATACACAGCTCAGCAGATAGGATCACACAGGATAAGATTAGATACACAGCTCAGCAGACAGTATCACACAACATAAGATTAGATACACAGCTCAGCAGATGGTATCACCTAGGACAGGATTAGATACACAGCTCAGCAGACAGTGGGGCGGGGTGCTGTAGAGGTCACTGTAATGGGGGATACTGTTGATATCTTTTTACGACACACGGAAACATGAAACAAAAATAGATGAAATATACCCGTGCGAGCCGGGTCTTTCTGCTAGTCTGTTTATATATATATATATATATATATATAAATGAATTTCTGTCTGTCTAGACGTTCTTTATGCGCGACCAAACGACTGGACCGATCTTCACCAAATTTGGCACACGGGTACATCAGGTGTCCGGAAGGTTTTAGACCGAGCCTCAGCTCTCTAGGACTTACCGTTCCTGAGATATTCCCAAAAATGACCTGTTTATAAACAATACAAGGCAGCAAAAGCCTTTAACTTGAATTCAAACTGTCACTTACTGCTTTCTCACACACACAGTTTTACTCCAGGTAACCATAACAACTCAGCCAAGTCTCATCACTGTTCTAGATGACGTTTAAAGGAAATCTGTCACCAGGATAATCGCTATTGAAGTAAAACCATGGCCTAATAGCACTAAGTACCTTATTTCCTGAGGTTTCCATAACAACTCAGCCATTTCTCTTCACTGCTGCAGGTTAGCTTTAAAGAGGCAGAGCGCTGTGGATGATACTGTTAAGGGGGCAGAGTGCTAGGGAGGTCACAGTTCAGGGGGAAAGTAGGGTGGCCATTCAAGTCACCCTTAAAACCCTGCCCCCAGGTCCAGATAAGCCACAACTCTGATTTGGTTAGGCCACACCCCCTCCAGAGGTGGGACATTTTCTCCCTGCAGCTCACATTCAGACAGAACAGTGAACTGTTTAAAAGGACACGCCCCCGATCCTGTTAGGCCACCCCCCCTCCCACTAAGCAAACTGTGAAAAATCAACTGTCAGCTGCAGAGATGAGAGGGACGGTGAGTTTATCTCTGCAGCCCACACTCAGAGAAGATAGTGCTGCTGTGTTAGGGTGAGCTGTTGAAAGGCCACGTCTCTGATTCGGTTAGGCCATGCCCCCTCCCCTCCTGAGGTGGGAGGGAGGGTGATTTTCTCCATGCAGCTCACATTCAGACAGAACATTGCTGCTGTCTTAGAGTGAGCTGTTTAAAAGGACACGCCCCCAATCCTGTTAGGCCACACCCTCCCACTAAGCTGAACAGGGATTGAAAAATAAAGTTAAAAATCAATGTGGGCATGCTGGGAGTTGTAGTTTTGCAACAGCTGGAGGCACACTGGTTGGGAAACACTGCGCTAAGCCACACCCCGATACATTTAGGACACACTCCTCCCCTCTGCAGCCAATGAGTATTGACAAAATTAAGTTAAAAATCAACTTCTGTCAGCTGCAGAGGTGGGAGGGACGGTGACTTTCCCTTTTGTTGCTCACACCGTACTGCTGTCTTAGATTAAGATGTTCAAAGGACATGCCCCAATCCAGTTAGGCCACGCCTCTCCCACTCAGCCAACAGGGATTGAAAAATAAAGTTAAAAATCAACTACTAGGTACACAGCTCAGCAGACAGGATATGATTAGATACACAGCTCAGCAGACAGCATCACACAGGATAGAATATTAGATACACAACTCAGCAGACAGCATAACACAGGATAGAATATTAGATACATGCTCAGCAGACAGTATCACACAGGATAGAATATTAGATACATGCTCAGCAGACAGTATCACACAGGATAGAATATTAGATACACGCTCAGCAGACAGTATCACACAGGATAGGATTAGATACACAGTTTAGCAGACAGTATCATACAACATAAGATTAGATACACAGCTCAGCAGACAGTATCACACAACATAAGATTAGATACACAGCTCAGCAGATGGTATCAACCAGGACAGGATTAGATACACAGCTCAGCAGACAGTGGGGCGGGTACTATAGAGGTCACTGTTATGGGGGATACTGTTGATATCTTTTTACGACACACGGAAACATGAAACGAAATAGATGAAATATACCCGTGCGAAGCCGGGTCCTTCTGCTAGTCTCTTATATATATAAAAATGAGTTTCTGTCCAGACGTTCTTTATGCGCGACCAAATGACTGGACCGATCTTCACCAAATTTGGCACACGGGTACATCAGGTGTCCGGGAAGGTTTTAGACCAGGTCTCAGCTCTCTAGGACTTACCGTTCCTGAGATATTCCCCAAAAATGGCCTGCATTATAGCTAATACAAGCCTGCAAGCCTTTCACTTAAATCCAAACTGTCATTTACTGCTCCCTGCCAGTTCGTCTCCACACACACAGTTTTACTCAAGGTACCCATAACAACCCAGCCATCACTGCTGTATATGAGTTTTAAAGGAAATCTGTCACCAGGATAATCACTATAGAAGTAAAGCCCTGGCCTAATAACATTTACTACCTTATATCCTGAGGTTTTCATAATAACTCGGCCATTTCTCTTATCTTGTTCCAAAATTTGAAGCTGTGCTCATTTAAAACGTTACTTTTATTGACATTTATTTAAAAACTAAACTAAAGTTTTTAAATAAATGTCAATAAAAGTAACGTTTTAAATGAGCACACCTTCAAATTTTGGAACATTATAATCCTTCAAGAGGGTGCAAACTGATGGTAAATAAATTGTGAGCATTTCTCTTACCTGCAGCAGGTCAGCTTTAAAGGGACAGGGCCCTGTGGATGACACTGTTGAGGGAGCGGAGTGCTATGGAGGTCACAGCTCAGGGGGAAAGTAGGGTGGCCATTCAAGTCACCCTTAAATCCCCGCCCCTAGGTCCAGATAAGCCACACCTCTGATTCGGCTAGGCCATGCCCCCTCCCCTCCTGAGGTGGGAGGGATGGTTATTTTCTCCCTGCAGCTCACATTCAGACAGAACAGTACTGCTGTCTTAGAGAGAGCTGTTTAAAAGGACATTCCCCCAATCCTGTTAGGTCACGCCCCCTCCCACTAAGTGAACAGGGATTGAAAAAATAAAGCTAAAAATCAACTATTAGGTCTGCTAAGCCACCCCCCCAATACGTTTAGGACACACTCCACCCACTCTGCAGCCAATGAGTATTGACAAAATGAAGTTAAAAATCAACTTCTGTCAGCTGCAGAGGTGGGAGGGACAGTGACTTTCTCTTTGCAGCTCACACTCAGAGAGGACAGTGCTGCTTTCTTAGATTTAGATGTTCAAAAGAACACACCCCAATCCAGTTAGGCCACACACCCTCCCACTCAGCCAACAGGGATTGAAAAAATAAAGTTAAAAATTAACTACTAGGTACACAGCTCAGCAGACAGGATATGATTAGATACACAGCACAGCAGACAGTATCACACAGGATAGAATATTAGATACACGCTCAGCAGATAGTATCACACAGGATAGAATATTAGATACACGCTCAGCAGACAGTATCACACAGGATAGGATTAGATACACAGCTCAGCAGATGTTATCACACAGGACAGGATTAGATACAACTCTCAGCAGACAGTATCACACGGGATAAGATTAGATACACAGCTCAGCATACAGTATCACACAAGATAGGATTAGATACATAGCTCAGCAGATGGTATCACCCAGGACAGGATTAGATACACAGGTCAATAGACAGTGGGGCGGGGTGCTGTAAAGGTCACTGTTATGGTGGATACTGTTGATATCTTTTTACGACACACGGAAACATGAAACGAAATAGATGAAATATATCCGTGCGAAGCCGGGTCCTTCTGCTAGTATCTTATATATATAAAAATGAGTTTCTGTCTGTCTGGACGTCTGTCTGTTCTCTATGCGTGACCAAACGACTGGACCGATCGTCACCAAATTTGGCACACAGGTACATCAGGTGTCCAGGAAGGTTTTAGACTGGCTCTCAGCTCTCCAGGATTCACCGTTCCTGAGATATTCCCTAAAAATTATCTGCATTAGCCAATAGAAGCCTGCAAGTCTCTAACTGGCATACAGACAGTTACATGTCCCTTGTCAGCCAAAATAAGCTCGCAAGTAGTTCATCTCCACATAGACAGAGTTTTACAGGTCACAGTTCAGGTGGCAGCTAGGGTGGCCACCCTCAAACGACAGACTTAAAACCCCACCCCCAGGTCCCGCTAAGCCACGCCCCTAGCCCAGTTAGGCCACACCCTCCAACTCCTCAGCCGACAGGGATTGAAAAATGAAGTTAAAAATCAGCTTCTAAGTCCCACTAAGCCACACCTCTGATCAGGTTAGACCACACCCCCTCCCATTTCTCAGAGGGCAGGGATTGAAAAAGAGAAGTTAAAAATTAACTTCTGTCAGCTGCAGAGAGGGGAGGGACGGTGACTTTCTCCCTGCAGCTCACACTCAGACAGCACAGTGCTGCTGTCTTAGGCTGAATTCACACGTCCGTGGAACACGGTCCGTAAGATACCGGACTGGCGTCCTGCTGAGTGCAGGAGCTCACGGCGTTATTGGTTGCTATGACGCCGTATGCTTCGTGCTGCTGCTGCTGTACAGTAAAACACCCGTATAGTGTATTGCTGTACAGCAGCGGCGGCACAAAGCATACGGCGTCATAGCAACCAATGACGTCGTCCTCTCCTGCACTCAGCAGGATGCCAGCCCGGTATCTCACGGATCGTGTTCCACGGATGTGTGAATTCAGCCTTAGAGTGAGCTGTTCAATAGGACACGCCCATGATCTGGTTAGGCCATGCCCCCTCCCACTCCTCAGTCGACAGGGATTGAAAAATGAAGTTAAAAATCAACTTCTAGATCCTGCTAAGCCACGCCTCTGATCAGGTTACACCCTGCCCCTCCCACTCCTCAGTCGACAGGGATTGAAAAATTAAGTTAAAAATAAACTTCTAAAATTTTTGAATTATAATGATAATGCACAATGCCCGCCCAAAAATTACCCAACATTTGACCGTCTATTTAAAATTAAGCCCATTCTTGACCCTTTTAGCACCAAGTTTGCTGGAGTGTACACCCCAGAACAAAATATCTGGATAGACAAGTTACTGATACATCTCAAGGGAGGGTAAAATTTCACTAGCACCTGCCCAGCAAGCAGGCAAGGTATGGCATAAAAATGTATAAACTCTGCAATACTACCTCTGGTTACACCTACAGGTTCAGGGCTTATGAAGGAAAAGACTTACCCCATATCCTAGGATTTTGTTTAAAAATAGTGTGGGACAGACTGCATCGACTGCTGGATAAGGATTACTACCTCTATGTGGATAATTACTATATGAATCTTCCACTATCTCAGTCCCTGACTTCCAAAGCTACTGTAGTGTGCGTCATAGTATGCAAATATCAGAGAGACCTCCTAGATCCCTGATAGGACAGCCAACTAAGAAGAGGCGACAGCAGCACTCTCCTCCAAGAGAATATGTTGGTGGTTAAGTAAAAGGACAAGAGTGATATCCTTGTACTGACCACCACTCACACCAGCTCCCTGTACGAGGTACCACAACTACTGACCCCAAAGCAGACTGCATTATGAATTACAACAGGCACATGGGAGGGGTTGATCTTTCAAATCAAGTTCTGAAGCTATACAGTCCCATAAGAAAAACAGAAGTGTTGTACAAAAAGCTGGCACACTGTACAGATGGCACTATAGAATGCACCATTTACCACTGCGAAACCTGCCCAGAAAAGCCTGGCCTTCGCATAAAGGATTGTTTCAGAGTCTACCACTCATCCATGGAGTCTTAATTTTATCTTTTATGCTTACCGTAATTTTACCACCTTATATCTCTCTGATTTAGCCTGCATCACTTACATATTCACTTTTCACCAACCACTTCATATTAATTACTGTAAAACACCTGTGCTATAGTCTTTGACAAGTGTTTCTCTGCAAATTCTGGCCTGCAAAATGTGTATTTTGCAGGTTGTCTCCTGAGCCCTGCTGTGCATCCATATAGCAGTATACTAGCACATATGGGGTGTTGCCATCTCCAGTTACCCCTTTTATGGCCAAGTGTTTCCAAATTCTATGAAATGCCTATTGGGCCAAAATAGACACTACTACACCCCTTGAACTATTGCTTAAGGGGGTGTAGTTTCCGAAATGGGGTAACTTTTGGGGGGGTTTCCACTCTAGGGGTGCATTAGGCGGCCTTCAAATGCGACATGGCGCCTAAAAATTTTTTACAGACAAGTGTTTCTAAATTCTATGAAACACCTATTGGGCCAAAATAGTCATTACACCCCCTGAAATATTCCTTGGGGGTGTAGTTTCCAAAATGGGGTCAATTTTTTTGGGTTACCAGTCTAGGCGTGCATCAGGCATTCTTCAAGTGCGACATGGTGCCTAAAAATTATTCCTGTGATATCTGCCCTCCAAAATCGACCCGAAAGCCACTTCCCCTCTGCGCCCTGCCATGTGCCCATACAGTAGTTTATGACGACATTTCTGTAAATTGCAGAATAAGCATAAAAAATAGTGTTTTGTTTGGCTGTTAAACTTTGCTGTGTTACAGTAAAAAAGGAATAAAATGGAAAATCAGCTGATGGATAACAGGGTGGTTGTAACCATAGAAACGAGCAGAGTATAATGTGATGGAAAAAACGAATCCAGCCAGCAAAGGAGGCAATATGGGTAATAACAATACATTAGTAAGTGGCTTGTATTAACTTTCTCTACATAATAAATGGAGTTTGCTAAAGTGACACAACCCATTTAAGGGTTAACAAAGTTAGTAAAATCCGGTTTGAATAACTTGATGGGTGTAGTTTCTAAAATGGGTCATTTATTGGCACTTTTTATTATGTAAACCCCCAAAAGTGACTTCATAACTGACTTGGTCCTTTGAAAAATGGAGTTTGGACAATATCGGAAAAATCTAAAAATTGCATCTAAAATTCAAAGCTATCTAACATCCTAAACCAGTGATGGGCAACGTGCGGCTCTCCAGCTGTTGCTAAACTACAACTCCCACCATGCCCTGCAGTAGGCTGATAGCTATAGACAGGCTTTGCATGCTGGGAGTTGTAGTTCTGCAACAGCTGGAGAGCCGCATGCTGCTCATCACTGTCCTAAACAAATAAAATACCATTTACAAAATGATGCCAACATAAAGTAGACATATGTGGAATGTTGGTTGATAACTATTTTACGAGGTATTACTTAATATCTGTAGAGGAATTCAAATAATTCAGAAAATTGAGAATTTTTCCTAATTTTATTTCTGGAAATAAAGGAAAAAAATATTCACCCAAATTTACTGCTAACATGAATCACAATGTGTCACGAAAAAGCAATGTCAGAATCGGTTAGATAAGTAAAAGCATTCCATAGTTATTACAACAAGTGACATGTCAGATTTGCAAAAACAGGCCTCGTCAGGAAGGTGAAAACTGGCCTGGGGTAGAAGGGGTTAACAAGAGTTAACAATACAACATGCGGTCGTAAATTGTTGTTTGGGCACACCACAGAGTCCACATTTAATGCTGTATATTAAAGAAATAAGAAAACCATAGGAATGCACCAACTTTTGCATACAAGTGTTGGGAATTATATAACATATACCGGTAATTACAATATATAATTTTCCAATACAATCTGTAATCCTAGTTCCTAAATATAATATATTGCATTAAGTAATGCTACTTTCAGAGGGGTATAATATGGGTGCTTCATTGCTCCAGTTACACCTGAACATCCTGTGGTTCCTTGGAAAATCAGTTAAGAACCACAGGGTGCCCTGGTATTGTGCCCATAAAAATTCCCTGGTACCAGTCTGATAAGTGGCTGAATACTGTTTTTAATTCTTAATAAAAACAAAAAACCCTACGCAATCATTAGTCCAGACAGTGGATAAAAATATATTTTCTAACTGCTGAAAATCTTCTCCTTTTAACAGAAATATATTATATCCCTCTCTGAAATATTTTATATTCCTCTTTAGTGATAGTTGTTATCACCAGAGGCAGCATTTTTTTTTTTTCCGGCAGAGTAAAAATACTTGTCTTAGCATTTTTTTTTTACAGTGTCTTTTTATTAAAAGTTTTTTGTAACACCACATGACAGAGCCACTTAGGATATACTGCAGAGAAACTCGACTATCGCAGAAGACAGTAATATAACTAGATAATATGCAACAGAGGTCCCCCAATATGGCATAAGTCTCTTCATTTACAAAAATAAACATGGATCTACCGACCACCAAACCCAGCTCTAGTCCCATAAGAGGAAAGAATACACTAGTTTCCAAGATGTTAATACTGATGACCTGGTTAGGTTATCAGTACCTGATCAGTGTGGGTCCGACACCCGAGACCCCCCCAGACCAGTGTTTGAAAAGGAAACAGTGCTCCTTTAAGTGCCATGGCCTTCTCTGTGCTCACCAAGCACAGCGCCGTACTTGGAACAGTAGCTGTGCTTGGTATTGCAGCTCAGCACCATTCACTTGTATGGGGCTCAGTTGCACCTAAGGCAATGTAACCGATGAATGTGTCGTCATACGGCCTAGAAAAAGCTGGAGAAGGCTGCGGCGCTACTCATCTTATTAAAGATATACCACAAGCCCTGGGGCTAATTTCCTGTTTGGACCCATTAGCTATAGAGAGAGTGCACGCTCCAAAAGTCAATGCAACAGCCAGGACCCGCCCAGTTATAGCGTCGTACCATAACTGGACTATCAAGGAACAAGTTCTGAGAGTGTATATATGGATTCCTGCCTTGGTGTAGGGCGGCCAGAAGATATTAATATTCCAGGACTTCTCCATACAGGTCACACAAAAGAGAAACATGTTTCAGCAAGTGTGTAAACATCTTCATGACCAAAACGCCCTCTTTCAACTACTATACCCAGATAAGTTAAAGGTCATAGAAAATGGTCATTTGTGCTATTTTTCCCAAGCTGCAAATGACTAATAATCACCTGCTGAGTCTACCAAGAGGGGGGTTGTGTCATGAACCCTTCTCCTACATGGGTTCTTTTTTGCCTTACTTCAGGCCTCAAGTATAGAAGAGGCCCCAGGATCCCTGTGATGTTTTTGATGTGTTGAAGGTTACTATAGTTAATTAGCCATCTTGCTTGTTTTCCCTTCTCTCTTTTTGGAGCGTTCTGCTTGATGCACAAACCCCCACACCTCATGAACCTCTTGTTGGCTAGGACGAAAGGTCATGGTGACTACTACTAATGATTTAGATTACATGCGCTGATACAGGATGAGTACCTCACAAACTAATCTTCCAAATGTCAGGAAACTCCCCTCTCTAAAACTCTTAGCACTGAATGTGTCAGGCTTCAATATACCTGAGAAACATAGGCAATCCTTTCTCATTTTAACTGATTAAAAGCCAACATAATTTTCCTACAAGAAAAACATAGGAAGGACAATCATTCTATCCCACTACAGGATTGCTGGCTACACCCTCCAACAGTGGCCACGTATTCTACTAAAGCTAGAGGTATAGCGGTATACTTCAGACAAGGCCTGCCATATTCCATACAAGAACAACACATTGATAGTGAGGGAAAATTCATACACTTGCGATTGCTCTTTAGGGATTACCGATTCACACTGATGAATATATGCTCCAAATCAGCCCGACCAGGAATTTTACTCCTCCTTTTACAAAAACTTGATTGTATTAGGAGACTTTAACATAGCTACTCAACCATATCTAGACCAGTTTATCTCCAGAGACTCTCATTATACAGGATTGGCCCACGAAAAAGTAGCCCGTCTCCAGTGACAGTATGACAAGATGAACGAGCAAGTGGATTTTATTTTTTTAATTATCCACAAGTCACAAAAGATGTGGAAAGTGGTCCCCATTCACATCTATGCATCTTTGGGAACGTCAGAATTATGTTGGCTGATACTGTTTGCAGCGCTTCAACAGTGATGCTGAGTATAGTGTTTATGATGTTTTCCTTGAGTTCATCCAGGGGATGTGGATTGTTAGCATACAGTTTCTGTTTTAAATTTCCGCACAAATCGCATGTGGACAAGTATGGGGAACGTGGTGCCAAAACCCCTTGCTCACAGTTCACTCCTCCACAAAGTTTCTTCTGCACCATCACTGTAGAAGAGCTGCAAGCATTAACAGCCAACATAATTCAATGTACCCAAAAATGCATAAACGTGAACGGGGACAACTTTCAGCATCTTTTGTGACATGTGGGTGACTAAAAAGAAATAATCCACTTCCAGATTCATCTTGTCATACTATTGCTTGAGGCAGGATACTTTTTGTGGGCCACCCTGTATCACTAATGTGTTATTTTCCAAATTTTTGGAGCAACTGTATCTCTGTGAACCTTGGAGGCTATCTGATCCCACAGCTAGGGAATATACACTGTACTTATTACTCCTCTTCCACAGTGCTTTTTTTTAGACTCAATCTGAAGCCCCATTCACTTCTATGGTGCCAGGGTTGTGTGAAAAACGCAGAATATAGAACATGCTGTGTTTTTCACGCAACGCAGAACTGATGCATGAAAAAATGCAGACCCATTGAAATGTACACAGAGCCATTGAAATGAATGGGTCAGGATTTAGCACGAGTGCTTTCACATCACGCATCTCACCCACGCAAAAAACTCGCTCATGTGAAAGGGGCCTAAGGGGGTTAAAAGTTATGTATTAAGTAAAAAAAAAAAAGTTCATCCCTATTTCACCTTAAGGGCCCGGCCATTTTTTGCAAATCTGACCAGTGTCACTTTATGTGGTGATAACTTTTAAACGCTTTTACTTATGCAGGCCATTCTGAGACAGTTTTTTCGTCACACATTGTACTTCATGACACTGGAAATGGAGTCAAAAAAGTTCATTTTTATTTATAAAAAAATACCAAATTTACAAAAATTTTGAATAATTTGCAATTTTCCAAGATTCAATTTCTTTATTTCTATAATACATAGTAATACCTCCAAAAAAATTTTACTTTATATTCCCCATATGTCTACTTCATGTCTGGATCATTTTGGGAATGATATTTTATTTCTTGGGGATTTTACAAGGCTTAGACGTTTAGAAGCAAATCTTGAAATTTTTCAGAAATTTTCAAAAACCCTTTTTAAGGACCAGTTCAGGTCTGAAGTCATATTGTGAGGCTTACATAATGGAAAACACCCAAAAATGACGCTATTCCAGAAACTACACCCCTCAAGGTATTCAAAACTGATTTGATAAACTTTGTTAACCCTCTAGGTATTCCACAAGAATTAATGGAAAATAGAGATAAAATTTCAAAATTTCACTTTTGTGGCAGATTTTCCATTTTAATAATTATTTTCCAGTTACAAAGCAAGGGTTAACAACCAAACATAACTCAATATTTATTGCCCTGATTCTGTAGTTTACAGAAACACCCCATATGTGATCGTAAACTTCTGTACGGGCACACGGCAGGGCGCAGAAAAAAAGAAATGCCATAAGGTTTTTGGAAGGCAGATTTTGCTGGACTGGTTTTTGACACCATGTCCCATTTGAAGCCCCACGATGCACCCCTAGAGAAGAAACTCCAAAAAGATGACCCCCTTTTAGAAACTACACCGCTCAAGGTATTCAAAACTGATTTTACAAACTTTGTTGACCCTTTAGGTGTTCCACAAGAATTAATGGAAAATAGAAATAAAATTTCAAAATTTCATTTTTTGGCAGATTTTCTATTTTTTAATATTTTTTTTCCAGTTGCAAAGCAAGGGTTAAGAGCCAAACAAAACTCAATATTTAGTGCCCTGATTCTGTAGTCTACAGAAACACCCCATATGTGATCGTAAACTGCTGTACAGGCACACAGTAGCGGGCAGAAGGAAAGGAATGCCATACAGTTTTTGGAAGGCAGATTTTGCTGGACTGGTTTTTGACACCATGTCCCATTTGAAGCCCCCTGATGCACCCCTAGAGTAGAAACTCCAAAAAAGTGACCCCATTTTAGAAACTACAGTATAAGGTGGCAGTTTTGTTGGTACTATTTTAGGGTACATATGACTTTTGTGAGGCAAGGTAACAAGAAATAGTTCTTTTGGCACCGTTTTTATTTTTATTTACAACATTCATCTGACAGGTTAGATCATGTGGTATTTTTATAGAGCAGGTTATTACGGACACGGCGATACATAATATGTATACTTTTTTTTATTTATGTAAGTTTTACACAATGATTTCATTTTTGAAACAAAAAATTATGTTTTAGTGTCTCCATAGTCTGAGAGCCATAGGTTTTTTCAGTTTTTGGGTGATTATCTTGGGTAGGGCATGATTTTTGTGAGATGAGATGATGGTTTGATTGATACTATTTTGGGGTGCGTGTGACTTTTTGATCGCTTGGTATTACACTTTTTGTGATGTAAGGTGGGCTTTTTTAACAGTTTTTATTTTTTTACGGTGTTCATCTGAGGGGTTAGGTCATGTGATATTTTTATAGAGCAGGTCATTACGGACGCGGCGATACATAATATGTATACTTTTTTTATTTATGTAAGTTTTACACAATAACAGCTTTTTTAAAACAAAATTATGTTTTAGTGTCTCCATATTCTGAGCCATAGTTTTTTAATTTTTTGGGCGATTGTCTATGGTAGTGGCTCATTTTTTGCGGAATGAGATGACGGTTAGATTAGTACTATTTTTGTAGGCCTTTTTGATCGTTTGCTTATCACTTTTAGTGATGTAAGGTGACAAAAAAATGGTTTATTTAGCACAGTTTTTATTTTTTACAGTGTTCATCTGAGGGGTTAGGTCATGTGATATATAAACATATCACATGACCTAACCCCTCAGATGAACACCGTAAAATAAAAACTGTGCTAAATAAACCATTTTTTGTCACCTTACATCACAAGCCGGTCGATACGGACGCGGTGATACCCAATATGTAAACTTTTTTTCTCCCTATTTTTGACCAATTTTTTTACTTTATTTGGGGAAAATTATGTTTTTGGTTTTTTTACTTGAAACTTTTAATTTTTTTTTTGGGGAGGGCCATTTTTGGTCACCTTATCCCCCAAAAAAAAAAT
Source organism: Bufotes viridis (assembly GCA_033119425.1). NCBI lineage: Eukaryota > Metazoa > Chordata > Amphibia > Anura > Bufonidae > Bufotes > Bufotes viridis. The sequence goes on along the minus strand of JAKVIS010000250.1, from coordinate 56,819 downwards.
GGAATAACTGATCAAAAAGTTGGACATACCACAAAAATGGTACTAATAAAACTACAGTTTGACCACAAAAAACAAGCTCTCAAACAGCTCTGTAGACTGAACTACAAGAAAGTTATGGCTATCAGAATGGGGATATAAAGAAAATTTAGATTTTTTTCCCCAAAGGTTTTTATTGTTTTTAAAAGTAGTAAAAAAATATACAAAATTGGCAGTGCCATAACCATACTGAGACGCAGAAGAAGAAAGTCAGGTCATTTTTAGCGCACAGTGAACACCGTAATATCAAAACTTTAAAAAAAACTTGTCGGAATTGTGTTGTTGTTTTTTCACCCCACAAATACTTTTTTTTTTCCAATGGTGCCATTCAAAGAATATAACTTATCCCACAAAAAATAGGACCTCATATGGCTATCTGAATGGAAAATTAAAAAGGTTATGGCTATTGGAAAGTGGGGAGGAAAAAACAAAAATGCAAAAACAAAAATCTATTTTTTCCTGCAATATAGCAAGAGTTAACAACAAAACAAACCTCAATATTGATTACCCTAATTCTGTTATTTGGAGAAATACCCCATATGTGGTTGTAAACTGCTGCATGGGAAAACTGCAGGGCTCAGAAAAGATGGCGCGCACATGGTTTTTGGAGGGCAGACCCTAAGGTACCCCTACAGCGGAAACCCCCAAAAGTGACCCATTTCGCATCAAGCTTCTTTCGGGGATGAGGAATCCCCTGATGAAACTTGATGCGAAACGTACGTCGGGGTTGGAGCCACACTGTTCGGTATTCCCCTGTATTATTTATTCCCTAGTGGACTGTCCTTATATGATCTATTTATGTTATGTGTACTTATTGAAAAAGGTTGTACCTGAACTATATAAAACTATATCCCATTATTACCTTTTGTTATTTGATAGGCACTAAGCACTTTATTTCTGGGAGTAAGGAGTATGTAATAACAGAGAGGGAAGAGCTAAGTTCGTCTGCGCCCAGTCCAATCTTGGGATCGCTTATTAGGGTCACATGCTGTCACGCTTCAGTGTGGGAGGGAAACACCACACCGAGCATAGGAGGGAAGGGGGAACAGGGAATCAGGCCTGAGAACTAGGGAAGGAAAATGTATACCTCCTAGTGAAAAACCCTAACCAAAATGAACAGACCCCAAAAGGTAGCTGACTTCATACGCAGGAATATCTAGAATCCTATCTAGCCCTATAGGACCCTAGTACTAATCGCAGGGACGGGACTACCTGTTCCTCCAAAAGGAAGGACGAACAGGATTCTCCTTCAGGCCTACTACAAACAATACGGAAATGCAACACACAGAACCCAAACAATATACATAAAGGGAAAGGAAAGACTTAACTTCAAAGGGGCTAAGAAAGCACCAGGAACTACGCTGAGATCCACACACCAGCTATCCACAACTGAAACTGAAGTAATAAACCGCACAGCATTGTGGGAGAAGCAACTATAAATAGAGAAGGTTAAATTACCTAATAGCCACACCTGGGGAAATAAGGTGTGGCAAACACCAGAAACAACACAGATGTCATTTGATCCAAACGGAAAACATGTCAGATCAAACCACGTGTTGCCAGTCTCACCGATCTCCTGCCACCAGTTGCGGGAATGTCCGTGACACATGCCCAGTGTGTCTCTTTTCATTGTATATGTATGCCTTGTTATTGACTTTTTAACATTATGGATGATGAACTAATAAAGTATATGTATTTTTAATTTAACTATGTACTGTGGGGTAGTGGTCTTTCTAATTGGTGTGGTGGATTTAATCTAGTAGCACACAGTGGCTATAGATTTTCGGAGCCCTATAGTTGTTGCGGTGGTTTGTGGGGCTTATGTAGAAACCACCCATTTTAGAAACTACATCCCTCAAGTTATTCAAAACTGATTTTGCAAACATTGTTGATTCTTTACATATTTCACAAGAATTAAAGGAAAATGTAGGCAAAATTTCACTTTTTAAAGCTTTTACATTTTAATCCATTTTATACCTGTAAGGCCTCTTTCACACTTGCTTTCTGAGGATACGGCAGGCACTTTCGGCTCGCCGGATCCGTCTAGCAGCAAAGTCGCCTGAAAGCATTTGAAGACTGATCAAACTTACCATGGCAGCCAGGACTTCAGTAGCGTCCTGGCTGCCATGGTAACCGATCGAGCCCCTGCTTACACTGGGGCCCGATCGGAACTGCGACTGCGCAGAAGCGGCGTTTAGCTTAATTCCGGATCGGATTAATGCACTTCAATGGGCATCAATTCCGGATCGGCGTTCTGGCATGTCTTCCGGATTTTTGGACGGAGACAAATCCGCAGCATTCACATACTGAACAGAAGACATCCTGATGCATCCTGAACAGATTTCTCTCCATTCCAGAATGCATTAGGATAATCCTGATCAGTATCTTTTAGATCCTAGAGCCCCGAGGATGGAACTCTAGGACGGAAAGCAAAACGCTGATGTGAAAGGGGCCTAAGACAGCAAAGGTTAACAGCAAACAAACCTCAATATTTATTACCATGATTCTGCAGTTTACAGAAACAACCCATATGCTGCATGGAGTTTGTATGTTCCCCAGTGTTTGGAGTGTGGGAGGAAAGCGGGGTACTTGGAGGAAACCCAAAGACATACTGATAGGGAACTTAGATTGTGATCTGCATTGGGGACAGCTTGATGCTAAAGTCTGTATAGTGCATTGGAATATAGCAGCACTTAATAAGTGCATAAAATAAATAAAAATGTGGTCATAAACTGCTGTATAGGCACACGGCAGGGTTCAGAAGGCAAGGCACGCCATATGGTTTTGGAGAGCAGATTTTGCTGGAATGTTTTTGGGCATCATATCACATTTAAATGCATACTATTTATTGAGGGTGTACTGACCACTTTGACTCCACAGGTGTTTTACAGAATTTAGAAATACTTGGCTGTGAAAATGAAAATAAAATGTTTCACAAGCTCCCTATTTTCATTTTCACAAAGGGGTAACAGGAGAAAAAGCACCACAAATTTTGTTCAGCATTTCCTCCTGAACACGGCAACACCCCATATGTAGTAGTAAATTGTTGTTTAGTCACATGGCAGGGATCAGAAGAGAAGGAGTGCAATATGGATTTTAAGAGCACATTTTGGTGGAATGGTTTTACGGGCGCCATGTTGCCATTAATCAGTCAACTTCTGGAAACCAGTACACACATTTTCTGACAACCATACAGTTTATTTTCTCTCAACAGAGCTTTATCATTGGTTCTATTTTGGGGTACATATGACTTTTTGATCGCTTTTTATTTTGATTTTTGGGAAGCTGAATAAAGAAAAGGCAGCAACTCTGCCACTGCTTTTTGGCTCTGTTATTGCGGTGAACACCGTGCAATTTTAAATATTTTTGTTCTAGTTTTTTTACATTTTACCACTTTTGCACAAAGCATTTTTAAAAAGTATATCCTGTTTTTGTGAGAGCCATATTTTTTTATTTTTCTGCCAATGGTTTTTGTGGGGACTCATTTTTGCAGGTGAGTTGGCGTTTTCATTGGTACCATTTTGGTACACAGTACTCTTTGATCCCTCGCTATCACGTGACACGGTAGATCATGTGATATTTTTATATAGAGCTGCGCTACGGACGAGGCAATACTTCATATGTCTATTTTTTTCTTTTTGCAATCTCACACAATAAAAGCTTTTTGGAAAAAAAAAGCTGTTTTTGTGTTGCTAGTTTCTAAGAGGCATTTTATTAATTTTTCTGCAAATTGTCTTGGGTGGGTGCTCAATTTTTGCAGGATTAGTTGATGTTTTAATTCGTACCATTTAGGGATACTATTTCATCACTCGCTATTACGCTTTTTGTAAGGCAAGGTGACATAAAATGGCTTTGACATGGTTTTTAAAATTAGTTTACAGCATTTACTTGACTGGATAGACCAGGCATGTCCAAAGTGCAGCCCTCCAGCTACAACTATACCTCCCAGCATGCCCTAATAGCTGTAGGCTATCCAGGCATGCTGCGGGTTACTAGTTTTGCAACAGCTGGAGGGTCGCCAATTTGGACATGCCTGAGGTAGACCATTAGACATTTTTATAGAGCAGGTGATTACGGAGGCGATACCCAATATGTCTTTTTTGCAATCTTACACAATAAATTCATAAAATTCATAATTTTGCGGTTCTGGTCCTATCTACAATGCATTACAATACAGTGTGTATTGTAATGCATTGACTGTCAGTGTAATATACTGACAGCACTCCTATAAAACTCAGCAAGGGGGGGTCTCACAGGCTTCTGTAGAAGGCAAGCCCCAATGCCCATGGAAGGCATCGGGCAGCCATTCTAGCCATCGGGTCCCCGTTAGTGCAGCGCGGGGACCTCCCTTTGCAAACCCTGTGCATGTTACAGTCAACATTGAGTTAATGCGCTTGCATCTGTGTTTTCACCTATGCCGATGGATGCAGCAGAGGCTCAGCTGTCAGGAACAGCTGGGCCTCTGCCACTGATCAGCGGAAGCAGTTTCTGCACCCACCCAATCAGTGCGCTGTACATGTATGACTGCTGTCGGGAAGAGGTTAAAGGAGTACTAAACTAAAAGTACAAAGAAGAGCATATAACACATATGTATATCTTCCTGGGCATCTGGACTGTAATACCATCAGAAAACAATACAGTCAGTCTCTCCCTACCCTGAAATGGACACTGGACTGCACTGAAACACAGTGCTAACCAAAATGTGATAGATTATGCTTAGTGTCCCTTTTATCTATCTTATCACTATACCTATAACTATGTGGAAATTCTAGGTGTCACATTATCCAGGAGTTTTGGTTGGTATCTATTATGTCACATACTTTCTAGGGGCTTCTGGCTCAGGGACTGGATTCTCTTCCTTCACTTCCATCTTTACTTCTACAGGGGCTGTCTCTTCTCTGGTATGAGGACCTCGCCGTCTGGAGCCAGTTGATGACCTAAAAAGAATTGTAGAAGAATCAATAAAGGGTAGTAAAATGATTTTACTACCAAAGTATAATATTGCACTAACACTATGCAAGTAGAAGAAATAGATCATCAGTGAGGCCATTAAACTGTTGTAATCATTTACATATGCTCTTAAAGGGAATCTTTCAGGCTTCAAAACGATCCCCAGACCAGAGTATGGCGTGTATAGTGTAAGTGTCGCAGAGTCCGGTAATGTCATTTTTATCTTCATACTCGCTTGCATTCTGACACTGTGCTCCCGAAACCAGCAGTAAAATGCATTGAGAGGACTCACATGATCACACACGTTTTCAGGTTAAGATAACAGAGAGAAAACAAATCAAGCAAATGAAAACGTATGACTCTCCGATACTGACTAAAAATGAATAGCTCCTAGATGGCACTAGTACCTGGCACCAAACACAAAACAATGTCTTTACAACCTGATATGTATAGGTCCATGTTCTCACATGGGCCAGCCTGCCTGTCTCATTTATGATTTTCTACGCCTGTTTTAGGCATAGAAAATGGTCTAAATTAAGCCAGCAAGGAAGCTGGCTTACCTTTAGAGCGGCAGTGGATCAGACGAAGTTATGTAGAGGCAGGCGCCTCTACACAACTCTGGCGGATCCAACGCCAGCTATAGGGGATGTTAAGACCGGCGTCTAAAACACCAGTCTTAAAACATGATCCCCATAACTTTATTCTTCTTTAACCATTCTTTGGTAAACCGACTTGTGTGCTTAGGGTCGTTCTCTTGCTGCATGACTAATGTCCACTTGACACTTGATGTCCTGATATGTTAGTTCAGAATTCGCTGTATATATTCAGAATTCATTGTTCCACCAGATGCTGTAAAACAGGCCCAAACCATGATATTACCACCATAGTGGTACCACAGTTTTATGCCGGAACGCCTGGTTTCAATTTCTCGAAATATCACACTTGTCATGTAAACAAAAAGTTATATTTTGGTATATTGTTGAATATTTTTCTAATAGCCTTCTAGTTTGTCCAGGTAATCTTTGCCAAACTGCAGACAGGCAGCAATGTTCTTTCTGAAGAGCAGTTGCTTTCTCCTTGGCCATCCTGTCATGTACTGTTGTTGTTCAGTGTCCTCATGAACATTGAACTTCGTGAACACCAACATTACTAATGTAAGGAAAGCCTTTAGTTGCTTAGAGGTTATCTTGTGTACCTTTGTGACCTCGCATACTATTAAATGCCTTGCACTTGGTGTGATCTTTGCTTGTGGACCACTCATGGGGAGAATAATAATGGTCTGGAATTTCCTCCATTTCTACTGGTGGAGTCTAAACTTTTTAGGGTTGGTTTTGTAACTTTTTTCCAGCGTAATGAGCATCAACAACTCTTCCTCTGAGATCCTCAAAAATCTTCTTTGCTCGTGCCATTATATACATCCACAAGCGTGTGAGTAAAGATCAGACTTTAATACATTACTGTTCTGTCACCATCGTTGCCTGCTATTGCCTGCTCCCCCTGTAGCCGGATGTTTTGATCTGCGGGACAGGGAGAAGCAGCAACAGCCACACAGGGATCCGGAGGGACCCGGGACAAGGGTAGCAGGTAAGTATCCTCTAGAGGAGGGGCCCAGGCATTCTGGGGGTCATTATAGGGATAGGATAACCCCTTTAAAGATGTCAGGTGTTTTTAGTCAATACGATGACGATCAGGTTAGGCCAGGCATGCCCAAAGTCCGGCCCGCAGGCTAATTGAGCCCCGCATTCCGGACTGATCGCCCCACAGCTAAGTTGGCCAAATATAGGTTTTACGCACCGCTCAGTACTCCTTTGATCTCTCACCACAGGACTTGACTTCATCAGCGGGCTGAGGGAGAAGGAAAACCTATATCTCGCAAGATTTGGGCTTTGGGCAAAGGAAAGATTTGGGCTTTCCTTCTCCCTAAGGCCCCTTTCACACTTGCGTTGTGTGGATCCGGCGTGCACTTCCGTCCCGCTGGATCAGTCACAAGCATGATAACTGAAAGCATTTGTAGACGGATCTGGATTGCGGATCCAGTCTACAAATACGTTACAGATGCAGATCCGTCTCTCCGTTTGCCATGCGGAGAGACGTATCCATCTTGTATTTTTCACTGTTTTAAAGGTTTGCGCATGCGCACACCTGAAGACGGATCCGTCCTTCAGTCTTTTTAATGCGGATCCGGCCCCAATGTAAGTCAATGGGACTTAAGGCCTGATCAGGCGTTCAGTCATGTGTTCAGGCTTTTCAGGATGGAGATAAAACCGCAGCATGCTGGGGTTTTATCTCCGTCCTAAAGTCAAAAGAACTGAACTGAAGACATCCTGATGCCTCCTGAACAGATTTCTCTCCATTCAGAATGCATTGGGATAATCCTGATCAGTATCTTTCCGTCCTAGAGCCGCGAGGACGGAACTCTAGGACGGAAAGTAAAACGCTAGTGTGAAAGCACCTTAAGTCCAATCTCGTGAGATCTCAGATATCGAGAGATTTGGGCTTTCCTTCCGCCTGAGCCCAATCTTGCGAGATCTCTGACTTGAGATTTTTGGGCTTTCCTTCTCCCTGCCCCGGCTGCTTCTCCAAGTCCCGCTGAGAGATCAAAGGAGTCCTGAGCAGTGCTCAGGGACTCACTGGAGGTGGCTGGAAGATATATATGTGGGCTTTCGTTCTCCCTGCGCTGGCTTAAAACATTTAGTCCCGCAGAGAGATCCCAGGTCCTGAGCAGCGCTTGGGGACTCATGGGGGGAGGGAGGGGGATAAGATCTATATCTGGCCTTTCCTTCTCCCTGTGCCTTCACACACAGCCACAAGAGGCGACCATAAGGGCTATTGAGCCAATTGAAGAAAAAAAACCACAATGACAGGCAGGCAGGGCTGTGAACTCAGGATAATTGTATAATAAAGCAGACAAGGGAGCATAATTGGAATCTGTGGTAGCAAGCTGTCATACCTTTTATTAACCCCTCACTGTATGTCACTGTGGTATAATTTGATTATCTGATTGTGCTCCTAGTTCTCTACATAACTTCTCCCCTTCTGGACAATTTTTATAATGGCAACTACAAATAAGAAATGAAACGTTGACATTGAGGGACGTCGCTTCCAGGACAGGTGGAAAGTGGAATATTTTCTCACTGAAATAACGAATAACTGTATTTGTCTGATATGCCAAGAGACTGTGGCTGCTTATAAGCAATTTAATGTCAAGAGACACTACCCGTCGATGCATAGCACATATGACAAGCTAACAGGGCGCGACCGCAGTGAAAAGTTGAAGCAACTTGAAGCTGTTTTAATGTCACAACAGCGATTTTTACAATCGCAAAATGGTCGACCCTCGCACATGTTCAGCTTCATCAAATCTGGCCCTTCTCGAAAAAGGTTTGGACACAGCTGGGTTAGACCTTCTTACACTCAATCCTTTTGAGGTGGTGGTGGTGAGTCCCAGAGACCTCTATATTAGTCCTGGAAAAGATGCTCAGAGCCAGAGATATATTAGCTTTTTTTCTTGGATATACTGTGAATAGGAGCATTGCACTAGCTCAGAATCTCTCAGTGTTTCCTCCATAGCGGATTGTTGTCCAACTACACAGATACATGTATAGCCTGTTAAACCCCTTCCCAACCACCTCATGTAAATTTACGTTGGCGGTTGGGTATTTGGAAATGGCGCCTGCTCGCAAGTGCAACGGGAACCATAGCCGCCAGGTACTTGCTGTTTTACAGCAGGCACCCGGGACTAATATATGCGATCGAGAATAACATCAACCGCAGGTGCAGCGGTCATATGTGAGCATTGCATCTGTGAGGTAAAAAAATGGGCTCCCCCTAAAATGATGTGTACGGCAGCCTCCTCTTTTAAACAAGGCTGCCGCACACTAGTTTCTATGAAGATCCTGCCTGTCGTAGGGCTCCATAGGGGGTTATTTATCAAACTGGTGTGAAAACTGGCTTAGTTGCCCATAGCAACCAATCAGAATCCTCCTTTCATTTTTCAAAGGAGCTCTTCAAAATGAAAGGTGGAATCTGATTGGTTGCTATGGGCAATTGAGCAAGTTCTACTTTACACCAATTTGATAAATGGCCCCATAGTGTATTTCTCATAGACTCCAATGCTAATGAATTGGTGTATCGTAAGTGTATTTTTAAGTACTGATTGTTTCTGTCCCCTTTAATTTTGTCTCCTTTATAATACTTTTAGTATTCTGTGTAAGGATATTCCTTGTAATTCCCTAGAATGGTAGTACCCATCCCTCATTGTATTGATAGGACCACATTCCTAAATGATCTCAGAGACATGCGTGATGCACACTGGAATAGGGGCTGATGGGAATAACTGTGGTCTGCCCTGAAAATTAGGGTGGACTCCCCTTCATCCTTCGTAGGATGTAAGTATTCCTTTGCCGTATCTCTTGTACACCCTGTGGTGTCAGTCATGTGTTACAAAGAGGTAGACACCTATGTGTTATAGCATGGCCGACCTGATCCCTACACTATATCACAGGTTTGCATAATGATGTTTATTTACTTTTTATTATTCTGTATGTGATTTGTTCGTTTTATCTTAAATTTAATCACACTTAGTAAAATTTATTCACTTAGACTGCATAAGCTTATTCATTCACAAATCCTTTAAATTTGCATTACAATTGGGCTATTATATTAGCTATTAAAAAGTGTAAAAAAAAGGAAAATGTTTTTAAAAATATTAAAGAGTAACTAAACCTTTATAAAAACTTAATATGTTGTCCATTATGCCCTAATAAAACTCTCTCTATTATACTTTATTAATCAATTTTCTGTTTTTACTACACTTTTCTTTCCCTGACTAAAGCGCACCATTCACTGTACGCTTAAAACCCTGTTCTCCGTACACTGCTGACAGCTCAGCGGTGTACGGAGTACATTTTCAATGGGGCAGCTTACTTTTACTAACTCTTGGCATAGCAAATGGGTACCCTGTACCCATGTACTATGCTAGGATTAGCTGAGCGGAGCGGGCTCCTACTTCTGCCTGCTCCGCTAAGCTAAGAGAACTGCAATGCTCTTGAAATTAATTTTCAGCTTAGAAACATCCGTGAATTACATATGACACATGGAGGAAAAAACGGATACACGGATCCATCACAGACATTTTCACAGATCATACACAAGCGCTTTTTTTCCACGGATGTGAAACTGACACAGACAGCGTGGATGAGGCCTAAGGCTGCTTACCAAATTCAGTTGTACAAGCAGGCACAAGTCTGGGAACAGCTTGAGATTATTACAGCAAGTGTGCACCCAAGCAGCTCCATCCTGGGTTCTCACGAACTTCAGTCTTCAGTCTTTATCATGGCAGTAAACTTGCTCTATTACTGAACCAATCCCGGGCATGAAAGCAATCAGTACTTATTAAACTGAGTTCTTTTGGATTTTCAAGCTGCATATATCCCAGTAGACTCAATGAAACCAAAGAATAGAGATGAGCAAAGTTTTAAAAATTCTGTTGGGCCGACACATCGAACTTTGACAAGAGTTCGATTTGTGAAGAATTAATTTGTCACAAATCCCGATAAATCAGGTATACCCAGGCCACTCTGCCTAATTATGTTCATCCCACTTGGTGGCCCAATCTCAGAGCAAAGGCTTGGAAGTTAAAGGGGTTCTACAGTTAGATCATCAGCATCTGATTTGGGGTGTCAGACACCCGGGACCCTGCTGATCAGCTGTTTGAGAAGGCAGCAGCGCTCCAGGAGCGCCGCGTCATGAAAGTAGTATCACTGGTCTGGGCGGGGCCAAGCTCTGTTCACTTAAATGGAGCTTAGCCACACCCAGGCCATTGATACTAGTTGTGGGGTCAGTGGGCCTGAGGGAAACAGAGAGAAGGCCGCGGCGCTCCTGGAGCGCCACTGCCTTCTCAATTAGCTGATCAGTGGGAGTTCCGGTGTTCGGACACCCACCGATCAGATGCTGATGATCTATCAGAGGATAGATCATCAGTTTAAAAGAACTGCAGAACCCTTTAAATTGTAGGAGACTTTATCACCGTGTGCGGTGATAAAGTTCTAGTGCACCCACATTCATAGTTAATCTGTCCTGTAGGTACTGTGCCATCAGTATTACAGGTGTAAGTTATCGCTGTCTACGTCACTGTGCAGTGCACCAAGATTCATAGCTAATCCCTTCTGTTAACCAAAAGAAAAGCATACAGCACCCTTCAGTAAAGCAAAAACCCGTGCAAACCCCTGTAGGAGCTGTGTCCAAATGACTCCTCATTGAAACATAATAAAGAAATGGAAAGAAATGGAGGCAGCGCCAATAAAGCAATGGAGGAAAAAAATGTTCTTTTAATGCATGTTGTGGCAGTCCAAACACATGCTTTTTAATCCCTTCTATTAGTTGTAGATTTACTGTGCGTACTGCTACAGGTCACTGCTACCGTCAGGTTTAATTTATCACTGTGCTCCCCCATGGTGGCAGCAGCAGCAACAGTGATGATAGTGGCCTCATGACATAGTGGGGAGGGTGGCAGCAGTGGCAGTACCAGTGACAGTAGTGGCCCCGTGGCAGCAGCAGCAGTAAGGGTGGGTTCACATCATGTTTTATGCCTTCGTTTGACATATATGTTACAAAAAGGATACAAAATGCAGCACACCATGTTCTTGAATCCTGCACAGTCCGGTAAAAAAAAGTATACTTTTTTTTTTTTACAATGGCCTCTTTCACATGGTCAGTTTTTTATCAGTATTTGATCAGTATTTGAGTGGGTCAAAAACAGAGATAAAATGTAATGGAAATATTTGCATCTCATCTGTGTCTTGAACCCCCTCCGGCTTTTGGCTTACAAATACTGACTGTATGAAAGAGGCCTTACAGATGCTCAAAATATCGGGTCTCCCCCGTTCTTCTGACTGATAATAAGAAAAATAAGTGTTGATGTCAACATGACCAGACACAATAGTGGCCCCATCACCGAGTGGGAGAGGGCAGCAGTGGCATACAGTACAAGATGGCGTTAGATCACAGTAGAAGCAGAACCCAAAAACAGCAGCGTGATACCAAGGCCCAGTGGCATGCATATCCTTTAAAAATGTAACATGTACATATCAGTAGGCCAAGAAACCCCAATGAAAAGCAGGCGGGTGGCGGCATCAGAATGGTGGCAGCAGCACAAGGCCAGAAGAAGCGGTCTATTTTGCAGAATATTCTGGTTTGGCAGCACTCTACAGTATAGTCATTAGTGGCAAAATAATTTATTACTGTTGCATCAGGCACCGGCATCTGAAATTCAGGTTAATCCACACCAGATTCATCTTTATGAAGGTTACTCTCTTAACATTTTGGGAGGAAAGGAGAGTTCTCTTAGGGCAGAGTTTCCCATGGGCATGCTTACTTGTCCCCCGCTGCACTGAACACCTGCTCTGATGCCACACTACTGGATGGGCAGGAAAGCATGCCCATGGCAAACTGGGCCAGTTGCGGCCACACCAAGTTTACATGCCCAGTAGTCCGGAGGATCTTGAATCATGGGCGACAGGGTGCACCAAGTGCCAACCCCTGCTGGTTGAGGTTCTGCTGCATGTTGGTTTCTTCAGTAGGCAGCTGAAGAAAACTGTTCATCAGAGACTCCATACTGAAGTTGTTGCATATGGATCTAGTGATGATCCTGTCCCCCCTCCTCCCCCAAGCACGGCAGTGGAGAGGGAGCGCAGGAGGCGATGGCATTCGTAGGCAGCGACCAACTGACTACACAGCATATCTCTATAGTAGCATCCCTCTCAGAATGTGTTAAAAATGCCCACAATTTTGACCGGTATTGAAGGTCTAGCAATGTGGATAACCAGTAGGCACCCCTCTGCCGAATCATGACAGTGCGGCTGTCACTACACAAGCAAGTAAGCATGCATCTGGCCATTTGCGCATAGGACTTGTAGGGCCTCCCTGCCTCCATCTCCACTGCATACTGCCATGGTCTGTCGGGGTCATCTGCATTGTCTTCGTTATCGCCCTGCAGCTCCTCTCCTGTTGCTTGGGCAGACAAACCACCTAGTTGTGTATAAAATTCCAGGGTGTTTATATCCTCCCCTCCTCTACTGCCAGTTCATCCTCCTCGGGGCTCAGGTGGACATGAAATGGAGGTGCTAAGTCTTCTGTCCCCTCACCAATCAGATTTGTCAGCATCCCTCCAGGATGTGAAAGAGTGGAATAGGGCTGCAACAATTACTTGATTAAATCGACACAGAAAAATCCTCTATGCAAATTTTTTGCATAGAGGATTCCTATAGGTCATGTGACCACAGAGCATGCTATTACTCATGCTATGTTGTCCGCATATTTTATTCACCCATAGGAATGAATGGGCCACATTTATTGCGCAAAATGCGGATCGGACGCGGAAAAAAAAAAAGTACGGTCGTGTGAATGTAGCCTGCGGCTACATTCACACGACCAGATAGTTTTGCGGTCCGCAAATTGCGACCCGCAAAACACAGATACCGCCGTGTGAATGTAGCCGGCCCTATGATAGAAATGCCTATACTTGTCCGCGATCACGGACAAGTATAGGACATGCTCTATCTTTTTGCGGGACCGCGGATCGGATCTATGGATGCGGACAGCACACTGTGTGCTGTCCACATCTTTTGCGGCCCCATTGAAATGAATGGGTCCGCACCCGTTCCGCAAAATTGCGGAACGGATGCGGAGCCATTCATACGGTCGTGTGATTGTAGCCTAACGGGGATTGTGGCAGCAGTAGTTGAACAAGATAAATGCGGCGATATATTAGACTGCCCTTTAACAGTGAGACATAATAATTCTATGTATAGACTAACACATTAACGGAGATTATGGCAGCAGTTAAACAAGATGCAAGCTGCAATATATTATACCGCCCTTTAATACTGAGGCACAGTAATTATATATATATAAACTAATAGATTAAAGGGGATTGTGGCAGCAGTTGAAAAAGATAAATATGGCGATATTATTAGACCGCCCTTTAACTCCTTCAACTACGTCACAGTGGTTGAGATAGTGTATGGGTGGGTTGCTGCAGTGAGCCTGTTCCATAGCGGCGGGTGCCGGCTGTATCATACAGCAGGCACCGACCACTAATGACGGGAATGGCGATCCCACCGAACCCCGTCATTTAACCCTCAGTTGCCGCGATCAACACTGATCGCAGCATCTGTGAGGTAAGGAAGAGGACAGGGCTCCCTCTGACTACGGATCAGAGCCCTCACAATGAAATCGCTAAAGGGAACCTGTCACCAGGAAATTCACTGATAAACCAGGCATGCTGCCTTGTAGGGCTCGCTCTGCTGAATATAATGATACCTTTCACTTGGTGATCTGTTGCTTTATTGTGGAGAAAAGGTACTTTTAATCCATATGCTAATGAGCTAATTTGAGTCCAGTAGTTGATTTGTGTCCAGCGTTTTTTCTACTCAGAGCTGTAGCCACTCCCCTATTACTTCTTCAGATGTAAAAGGGGGCCTGGTTTATTACATCAATCATTAATTTTAATAATTGTTTAATAAACATGGGTTTATCACCCCATGAACAATCTAGCCCTTATTATAATTACTAACTTCAATAGTATATTCCTCCCCCTTTTTTTTACCTTAGTAATATAATACCTTAGCATTCCTTGTTATTAATTTTCCCGCCAATTATTAAAATGAATGATGTAATAAACCATGCCCCTTTTACATCTCAAGAGGTGAATAGAAAAAACACTGGACTCATATCAACTACTGGACTCAAATCAGCTCATTAGCAAATGGATTAAAAGTACTTTTCCTCCACAATAAAGCAACAGATCAAGTGAAAGGTATCATTATATTTAGCAGAGCGAGCCCTACAAGGCAGCGTGCCTGGTTTATCAGTGAATTTCCTGGTGACAGGTTCCCTTTAACTTATCCTGCAAAAAACAAACAAAAAAAAAACCCTCATATGGCTATAGGAATAGAAAATGTAAAATGTTATTGCTATTGGAATGCGGGGGTGGGAGGGGGATAACGACAGAAATTTACAGTAAATATAAATTAACATATTAAAGTGGATTGTGGCAGCAGTTTAACAAGATAAACGCGCCAATATATTAGACTGCACTTTAATACTGAGGCACAGTAATTCTATGTAGAAACGAACATATAAACGGGAATTGTGGCAGCAGTTGAACAAGATAAACACACCGATATATTAGATTGCTCTTTAATACTGAGGCACAGTAATTCTTTATAAGATAACAGATTAACTGGGATTGTGGCAGCAGTTCAAAAAGATGCACACTGCGATATACTAGAAAGCCCTTTAATACTGAAGCACAGTAATTCTATGTTTAAAATAACAGATTAACGGGGATTGTGGCAGCAGTTCAACACACGGCGATTACACTCAAGGTGCACTGTCCCTGCTGTCACTCTATGCTCGCCCTACAGTGTCTAAAAACTCTCCCTACACTCTTTCTATCCAATATTCTACATAAACAGCTTTCTGAAACACTGTCCCTAGCACAGAAGCGCTTGTCACGTCTTTCCCTAAATTCAGCTCACAGTGAAATGACAGAGACCCGCAGGATGAGGCTTTTTATAGGGCTGTGATATGACAGCAGGTGGCTATATGATTGGCTGGCTACACAGCATTCTGGGTCATATCGCGTTCCCGGGTTTCTTACCTTCACTTTGTAACACGTACAGCAGCTATTTTAGAAAAAAAAAATTTGTTACCACAAATGATAAGGAAATTCGGATTCGTGTTGAATCAAATTTTTCCTTAACTTCAAATCGAATTCGATTTTGGATGATTCAATTCAGCTCAACACTATCTGTTCTGTCCCAGCACTGGGAGATCTCATTTCAGTATCATTACAGATTACATCTGCTGTATTCTGTAGTTATTAGTTAAGTAACAGCACCATCTAGCGATGGTAAAAATGTACTGCGCTTTGTTTTTTTGTTAATAAAGTTTATCGTATTGTGGGAAGTGCAATGCATTCTGGGACGGAGAAGCCCAGTCTACATACAGACTACAGGACTTCAGCAGAGCTGTTCCATGCAGTTCTCCTTCTTAAACTCTATCATCCTTGTACATGCATATATGGTGAGAATTCTATTTTTGTTTCAGGGACATTATGTTATGCAGAGCTGTTTAGATAGTTATAATTGTCTCAGGAAACATGTTATAGCTGTTAGATATTAGATATGTAATCCTATGTATAGACAACCATTTTGGACATGTGTTCAGAGTTAATGTAATGTTGTAGTACTTGTTGATCTATGCTTTCTGCTGTACATGCTATCTTATATGCTTTATACTTATACATGTTATTTGTGTTCTTATAGTTTTACGTCAAATACTCCTGTTTTGCCAATAAACAAGTTAGACTACAGAAAACAGTCCTCTTATTTGGAAGGCAGGAATGGTTTATGCTGAATGTCAGACTGCACACTGTGTGAATGTGTATGAAGGCAGAACACTGTCAATGAACATTCTCTAGGACAGTTATCAAGACTGGTGCTCCCATATGCCAGAGTGAGTTGCACCTAATTTATTAAGAGGCAGATGCCTGGCCCTGACCTCTCGTAAAGTCAATCCAAGTGGAGAGGGTGCAGCAATTGCACATATGAACATGAGACCAATACATGATGCCTTGGCTGCCAAGTGCACATGTAACAGTTCAGCCAGCTTCATAGGTACAAATCTGCTGACAGATGCCCTTTAATCAAAAGTTTGCAACAATATGTTAGCAGTATTTTAAATATCTTGGTCTTACAATATTACAAAATATGACAAAAATATCCAGCCAAGTACTACATATAAGAACAAATTTAGTTCTACCCAACACCAGGAGTAAATAGCCGACATGAACATCCGTCGGCAAACTAACATACAATCACACTAACATCCATACATATCGCAACACACACTAGTTTAAAGCCAGATTCGTCTGAGCTTAGATCCCAAATCTGTATAAAATGGTCACAGGATTCCCCAGCAGGATAGGTCAGTTTATACAATTATAGATCACTATTAATCAATTGGACCCATTGGGATACTGTGGGACATTTAGGAGGTTTAGAATTTAGGAGAACAACCTTTCTAGAGAATATTAAAAGTCTATGTAGTTCTGTAGATTACCTGTAGACAAGCAAACTCCAGGAAGCCCCAGTCTGGCATTTATAAACTTCATCAACATATACAAACCATCCACGAGTGGGCCTCCATGCGGGTCATGTTTCGTGTTGCGCTGATTGTTACCAGTGCTAAATACTGGGTGGCCACTATAATGGATCCCCGCTACAAAAACAATGTGCTGTCCTTACTTCCATTGCTGTAGCGTGATCAGAAGATGCGTGAATGCAAGTGCACGCTGGTAGATGCACTACTGACGGCATTCCCACCTGACAGCGGGGGCTCAGTGGAAGCACGAGGCAGAGGTGGAAATTGCCAACGCAGCAGTGGCACCGACACCATCTCCGAAGGGAGGGTTAGCATAGCAGAAATGTGGAAAAGCTTTGTCAGCACGCCACATCCAGCACCATTTGATCTTAGCAGGAGGTGTCGTTTCAGCAACATGGTGGAACAGTACGTGTGCACACTTCTGCATGTACTGACTCATGGGTCTGCAAATTGGACACATAGCCTGAGCTTGCCCTTTACGCCTTGGAGGGTATTGTCTGAACGAGTGTTTAGCATGGCAAGGGGTGTGTTCACAGACAGGCGCATCCATCTATCCACAGCCAACATAGACAAGCTCCCGTTTATGAACATGAACCAGGCATGGATCCACAGGACTTGTCCATACCTTGTTCAGAGTAGAGAGTTATACCGGCCGCACTCAACCATTGTTATACTCCAGTGCAGTTTGTTAATTCTGTTTGCCATTTCCCAATGTTTTGGGGCCTTCCCAAATAAAAATAAATAAATAAATGAATGAATGAAAAATAAAACCAAATAACCCCCCACAAAAACAGTGTTGGCTACCTCCTCCGCCTCTTCCACCTACACAGCCATGTCTAGGTCGTCCTCCACCTCCTGGTTCAAGATTATTATTTGTTATATTGGCCTAGAGTAGAGAAGTATACTCCAGCGCAGTTTGTTGGGTTTGCCATTTCCCAATGTTTTGGGGCCTCCCCACAAAAATAAAAAATGTAGGAAACAAAACAATTAGGGATTAGCGAATCGACTTCGGATGAAACATCCGAAGTCGATTCGTATAAAACTTTGTTTCAATACTGTACGGAGCGAGCGCTTTGCATAATAAACTCAGAAATTGATTTATACTGTAAAAAAACATTTCCATGACTCTGGTTCGGTTCCAAGTGGTACCTTAAGTAATAACTTCGGCTCATCTGAGTCAATACATAGTAACATAGTATATAAGACTGAAAAAAGACATTTGTCCATCCAGTTCGGCCTGTTTCCTACAAGTTGATCCAGAGGAAGGCAAAAAAGCCCTGTGAGGCAGAAGCCAATTTTCCCCACTTAATACTGTATGGAGCGCTCGCTTTGTACAGTATTGAAACAAAGTTTTATGCGAATCGACTTTGGATGTTTCATCCCTAAAAACAATTAATAACAAAACGCAACCATGGCGTGATGACGTGAGTAACGCACGTCGCGCTCTTCTCTCCTGCCTCACCTCCCCCCTCGCTCTCTCTCCGGCCGACGCTGATGCTCTGATGTGGCCGCCTCCCCATGCATGCTGAACCAAGTTCCGTCCCCGGCTGCCGTTGTGAGTTCTTCTGGGGCTCTGCTGTGCGCTCCTTGCCATCTGCCGTGCTCTACTGACTCTGCTGGTTCCGGCTCTGGTCGTCTCCCCCGGCTGGTGTTTGCGGGGCTTGACCGCTCCGTCTGTCTGCTCCCCTCCCCCCCTTGGACGTGGCTTTGCCCGCCCCTTCCTCGTCTCCCTCCTGCTCCTGGCCGCTTTTCACCGTGCTGGACTGGACTGCATCGTGTGCTGCTGGTGCCTCTGATGGTGGTGAGCTGACCTCTTCCTTGCGCCCTCCAACTGATCCCGTTTGACGGGGTGAAGTCGCTAGTTAAATTGTCTATTTGTAATATACTAGGTAGTGTTGTGCATTAGACTTGGGTCTCCATCCTGCACTTTACTTTTACTCTCCTGTTGTCCTCGTTCCCTCTGTAGTGTGCCATTCGGTAACAGAGGAGAGGGTGGGGAGTGAAAACTGAAAAAAAAAAGAAAACTGAAAAAAAAGGAGAAGAGGAGAGGAAAAGAGGAGAGGGGAAAAAAGGGGACGGGAAAAAAGGAAATTTAAGAAGGAAAGGGCGAATTAAAGAAAGAAAGGAATAAAGAAAAAAAAAAAAAAAGAAAAAAAGAAGGGAAGATAATTAAAAAGAAAAAAAGGGGGCAATGGCTCGAAACGGCGGTCGGTGGATACTTCCGGTGTAAAGATGGGGGTTAAGGCCCCAGAGGGGAAAATTGATAAATATCTAAAATCCCCTGCTTCAAATGAAAAGGAACTGCTCAAGGGGAAATTAAGTGTAAATCTCAAGAAAAACACAACTGCCCCTCAAACAGATGAGCTCTCTGAAGATGGGTCATCAGAAGCGGAACAGTAAAGAGGGAAGGTGAGCTTGTCAACACAGACTGAGTCTGAACACGACCCTTTGACTCTAGAAAAAATTTTGGATGCTGTAAAAATGCAAAATGACATATCTCTAATAAGGGAAGACCTGGCCAAAATCCGGGAGCGAGTTCTTAATGTGGAAAAGCTGGCCGATTCCCTGCAATCCGATGTGGACATGCTGAAATTAAAAATGGGGACGTTCAGCTTCAGAAAACCATAGCCTACAAGTTAAGCTTGAGGACTTGGAAAACAGATCGAGGCGGCATAATATACGTATAATCGGATACCCAGAAGGAGTGGAAGGCCGGCAGTTGATGGAACAACTTAAAGATGTGATTTTTAAAAATCTCGGAAATGAATATTTTTCCTCCATGTTTCAAATAGAAAGAGCCCATCGCATTCCCGGGGAAATCTATTCCTGGAAAACCACCTCGAGCAATTCTAATGAAGCTGTTATTGTCTATGGACAGAGATACAATATTGAGAAGAGCAAGGGAGTGCTCATCTATTGAACATCAGGGCACTAAATTATTATTCTTTCCAGATTTTGCTCGGAGACCCAAGAAAAAGAAGGAGCTTTATGGAGATTAAGAAACATTTGGCCTCCAAGGATATCAAATATTCGTTATTGTATCCAGCCAAGCTACGAGTGATTTATAATGGGTCCTCTCATTTCTTTGAAAAATCGGAACAAGCACGAGACTGGATTGAACGAATGGGCATCTGAAATTTTGTGTCCGGATGACTGGGGGAGAGGGGGATGGGTCAGAGGGAGGAGAATGGAAGGTAGAGGTTCGCTGACAGGATCGGGTGGACCAGTAGAGGGACTTGCAGGGGCATGGGGTTTTTTTTTTGTTTTTTTTATTAATGCCAACTAGAATCGTCTCCTGGAATGTTAGAGGTCTTGGGGAAAGGGTTAAGAGACAAGCTATCATGGATGCAATAAAAAGATTTCTACCGGCAATTATTTGCATAGTGGAAACTCATCTCACTAAGGAGACTCTGTCCCGCTTGACAACGGGTTGGCAAGCACAATCATATCATTCGATTTTCAGTAGTGCTTCAAGGGGTGTTTCGGTCTTAATTCATCACTCTATAGACTTTGTTCTGGTAGAATCCTCTATAGATGAACAGGGTAGATTTATTTTTCTATATGGTAGACTTTACGGACAGAATTATACTTTAGCTTTCTTTTATATACCTCCGCCTTTTTCGGTATACCCACTTAGCCAACTGTTACTATTTTTGGAGAAAAGGCCAGAAAGTCAGCTTGTCTTGATGGGAGATTTTAACGCTGTTATGGATCCTAAAACAGACAGACTGACCCTGGATGCAGAGACAGGGAGGAACATTGGTTCTTCTCCGTTACGTCAGTTTTGCTTAGAGGTTGACTTGGTGGATATATGGGGGCATCTTGGTGGAGGTAAGAGAGTGTACTCCTGTGTAAGTAGGGGTGGTAGAGCAATGTCCAGAATTGATTTAGCCTTCACCAATGAGGACAATCTGAAAAATATTAAAAGGATACGATACGGAGTAAGAACTATTTCAGACCATGCACCGGTACTGATTGAGGTTTGCATGGGGAGAACAAAGATAACAGGGGGCTTGGCTTTAAGTTGAATCCATACTGGCTTACCATTATGGACAATTACCACTCTACCAAGCTCCTTATATCTTCCTTTGGGAGGTGAACTTCCCTCTGCCAATATCAATTCAGTATGGGATGCTTTGAAGGCTTATTTGAGAGGGGTACTTATTAGCGATATCACCACTAGGAGGAGAACTTTTAGGGAAAAAGAGGAGGAATTGGTTAGGATGGTGGCAACCTCAACAGAGCGATTTATCAACCTGCCTTCCGATTTTAACAAGAAAGAGATGCAGAAAGCTAGTCGTTCTCTTGAGGAATATCTACTTGATAAAGCAAACCATAGATTATTTTTAAAGGACAAAAGTACTTTTCAGAGTCTGGGCGCCCCAGTAAGCTTTTAGCCAGAATAGTTTCACAGCAAGAGAGGAAAAAGAAAGCTATTATTTCCATCCGCAATCTAGATGGGGTGATTACACGCGATCCAGAGGGAATTAGAGATGCATTCTTGCAGCACTTCACTCAGATATATAAGGCCTCCCCGGTATTTCATCTGACCTGGCGATGTTGTTCCTGGAGAGAATTTCTCTCCCAGTGTTAACAGAGATTCAAAAAACTCTTTGGAGAAAGAAGTAACCCTCTTGGAGCTTCAGGAGGCCCTAAAGGCTATCTCTGGGAACTCATCGCCAGGCCCCGATGGTCTTCCGTACGAACTTTATCGTAAATACGGTAATTTTATTCTCCCTCATCTATTAGAAGTGTTCACTCAAGCATTACACAGAGGAGATCTTCCAAAGTCTATGATGGAAGCGGTAATAGTTTTGATCCCAAAAAGGATAAAGATCTGGTAGAGTTGAGCTCTTATAGACCAATCTCTTTGCTAAATACGGATGTCAAGATATTGTCAAAAGTTTTGGCAAAGAGGCTCTCTAGGGTTTTGCCCTCAGTTATTCATCCATATCAAAATGGTTTTATGCCGCAAAGGGGCACCCACTATAACTTACACAGGTTTTTCACTAATATTCAGTCTCCTGGGGATGGTGCCCGCTCCATCCTGTCGTTAGATGCCACTAAGGCGTTCGACAGAGTGGAGTGGGCGTTTCTCTGGGAGGTGATGAAAAATGGGCTTTGGTCCTAAATTTATTGCAATGATACAGCTGTTATACAAGTCCCCGGCCGCTAGGATTAGGATTAATAATATGCAGACTGAGAGTTTTGAACTAGAGAGAGGCACCCGTCAAGGCTGTCCTCTCTCTCCTCTTCAACATCTATATTGAACCCCTTGCGGTTAGTATAAGGCAGGACCTGAGGGTGGCTGGTTTTGGGGTAATGGGGAAGCAGGACCGCATATCCCTATATGCAGATGATATTCAATTTTTTCTCCATCAAACAGATAGCACACTTCCTCGAGTTATGGAGCTAGTCAATTTATTTTGTCACTCCTCCGGTCTGGAGGTTAATTGGGCTAAGACCACTCTTCTTCCAATAGATGAGATGCGAGGACTTTCTGATGATCTGATTAATAGATTATCAATCTCCGAGACAATGAAGTACCTGGGGATAGTAACTTCCGCCAAGGCTCAAGATTACCTACAATTGAATCTGATCCTCTATTGCAAAAACTGAGATCAAAAATTAAAATATGGCAAAGAATTTTGTCTGCAAGAGCGGACAGAATTTCGATAATAAAAATGGTGGTGCTGCCCCAGGTCCTTTATGTTCTTCGTAATTCTCCTATATGGATTGAAGATAAGTACTTTAGACTGATAGAGCGGCTGATCAATGATCTGCTATGGGGGAGGAAACGGGTAAGATTAAAGGCAGTTTATTTTTCTATGCCCTACAAACAGGGAGGACTTAATCTTCCCTACTTTAAAGGTTATTTTATGGCATCTCAACTTTGCCTTTTTGACGACTGGGAAAATAGCCATCTCTGCAGGAAATTGGTTAAAGATTCAGGCTTTCCGGATTTTTTTACAGTACTGGAGTCTGACTATTTACTCAACGTGCAGAACCACTATAAACCCTTCTGCAGAATGGCTATGAAAGCCTGGATGGTCATTAAGAGCTGGTTTAAAGTTAGGGCATCACTTATTTGCACCCCGTTGTGGCACAATTCGAAGCTTTTGAATCTTGATGACTTGAATTGTCAGCAATATTGGAGGAATAAAGGGATTAACTATTTGAGTCAAGTGGTTGAAAATGGACAAATCCTGACCCTTGTGGAGCTAAAGAAAAGGGAAAATGTAGGTGAGGTGGCGTGGTATGCATATTTTCAATTTTGATCTGCACTTTTGGTATCTCTGATAATCACTTACTTAATATAGACACCCCTGTATTTCTGCAAAATTTGATTCAAAATAAGGACGATATGAAAGTTAAGATATCACAAAAATTTTTGGGATAGTCTCTCTCCAGGACAAAAATCCTGGTCCACTTCACTGTTAGGCCTGGGTCCCCCGAACTGGAAGAATGTAGGCAATAGTTTGTCAGGTTTCACATAATTTCAATCACACTGTGGTTCAGTTCAATATTATGCACAAAATATATATAACACCCATGTGGCTCCACAGGAGAGGACTTGCAGCATCCTCTGGGTGCCCCTGTTGTGGGGATCCCGGGGCAGATCATTTACATCTATTCTGGGAATGCCCGACGGTGAGCAAGTACTGGAAGCTAGTTCAAAGAACTTTAACCCAAAGACTCACTATCGATATTCCCCTATCTCCCAAATTATGGGTTTTGGGGGATATATCGGAGGTTAACTGTCAGGCTCTGAAGGGTCGATTGCTGACTAAAATGATTTTTAGCTAGGCTTCTTATATCTAGAAAATGGCTCTCCCCCTCCGCTCCAGACTGTAATAACTGGCTTAACTTGGTCTTTTTTTTTTCCCTCTACAAGGCAGGAGGGAGGGACTGGTTGGGGGGAGGGGCGCTTTTGTAATTATGTTCTCTTTTCTCTTTATGTTATGATGCAAATTGATAAAATAAAAAAGTATTATAAAAAAATAAAAATAATAAATAACAAAAGCGTAACACAGAGCAATTGTCCTGCTCTTACCCCCATTTTGGAACATCCACGGGTCCATTCATCCCTATCTGGCAGCCTTCTTATGAGCTGATAGCTCCCCCATAGTTCATTCATGATTTCTTCCATTCAGCAGTCAGTTGTCTAATTAAAATTGTAGCTTTTTTCACAACTAAAAAAGATTTCCAAGCAACATCTATTTAGGCTGGGTTTGCTGATCAACTGTGTATTTGCTGTTGTGGATTTTCATGTGGCAAATCTGCAGCGTTGTACTGTATCAGCAAAGTGAATGAGCTGTTAGCAATTCTCAGTCACACATGGCAAAACAATCTGCAGCAGAAACTGACCTGTGGTGCGGATTTTAAATCTGCAGCATGTCAATTTATACCACAAGTTTTATAGTGGATTTCATCCTTTCCCAAGCAAAGATTGAAATCTAATTCTAATCTGCAGCATTTCAGCAACTGGTGATTTTTCTTTCCAGCAGTAGATTACAGTCACTTGTGAACCCAGCCTAACAGCCTTTAGCCATTCATACTTTATTGAACAATAGGTTGCCTAGCAGCCCCAGTTTAGGTTTTCTTTTATCCCCTGATTGATATTCTTAGGTTTGGGAATATATATACTTCACCCTGTATTTCCTCTTCTATAATTCACTTTTCACAATAATGGTGCCAATCTTATTCGGTATATTTTTCCCACATTGTTAGTTCACTCTGACATTGCACTTACATTTTGTTATTGTCATACATTTTTATTTTGCAATACCCTTGTAATTTGTATCACAAATTTATGTACACTTTTATATTTATCTGTTGTAATATTGTTGTTTTTGTTATTTCTCTATTTTTACAACTGCTATGATAATAGACTTTATGTCATTATAGTTTTCTAGTGATTGTGCAAAACTTCTGGGATGCTCCTCAAGTGCTCTCATGTGCATGACGAAGGCTGCAACCCGACACTAAAATGGGTATTTTTGCAGTTTTACTGTAGTTTTTTTTTTTCTACATTGTTCTTTAGTTCCCCTAGGGGACTTAAAAGGGTTTTCAAAGACTTTAGAACCTATCCTCAGGCTAAGTCATCAGTATGTGATTGGAAAGCCGCAGCCTTCTCGATGCTTCACTGTACATTGTATAGGAGACTGAGCTGACCTACAGTGGATATAAAAGTCTACACACCCCTGTTGAAATGTCAGGTTTCTGTGCTGTAAAACAAAATGAGACAAAGATAAATCATTTGAGAACTTTTTCCACCTTTAATGTGACTTTTAAACTGTACAACTCAATTAAAAAACAAACTGAAATCTTTCAGGTAGAAGGAAGAAAAAATATACAAATAAAATAATATGGTTGCATAAGTGTGCACACCTTTAAACTAATACTTTGTTGAATTACCTTTTGATTTTATTACAGCACTCAGTCTTTTTGGGTATGAGTCTATCAGCATGGCACATTTTGACTTGGCAAGATTTTCCCACTCTTCTTTGCAAAAACACTCCACATCTGTCAGATTGCGAGGGCATCTCCTGTGCACAGCCCTCTTCAGATCACCCCACAGATTTTCAATCAGATTCAGGTCTGGGCTCTGGCTGGGCCACTCCAAAACTTTAATCTTTTTCTGGTGAAGCCATTCCTTTGTTGATTTGGATGTATGCTTTGGAGTCGTTGTCATGCTAAAAGATGAAGTTCCTCTTCACGTTCAGCTTTCTAGCAGAAGCCTGAAGGTTTGTGCCAATATTGACTGGTATTTGGAACTGTTCATAATTCCCTCTATCTTAACTAAGGTCCCAGTTCCAGCTGAAGAAAAACAGCCCCAAAGCATGATGCTGCCACCACCATGCTTCACTGTGGGTATGGTGTTCTTCTGTTGATGTGCAGTGTTGTTTTTGTGCCAATCATATCTTTTGGAATTATGGCCAAAAAGTTCAACGTTGGCTTCATCAGACCATAACACCTTTTCCCACATGCCTTTGAGAGACTTCAGATGTGTTTTTGCAAAATGTAGCCTGGCTTGGATGTTTTCTTCGTAAGAAAAAGGCTTTCGTCTTGCCACTCTACCCCATAGCCCAGACATATGATATATTGATATAAATAGATAGATAGATAGATAGATAGATAGATATTCCTGCAGCTCCTTTAATGTTGCTGTAGGCCTCTTGGTAGCCTGCCAGACCAGTTTTCTTCTCATCTTTTCATCAATTTTGGAGGGACATCCAGTTCTTGGTAATGTCACTGTTGTGCCATATTTTCTACACTTGATGATGACTGTCTTCACTGTGTTTCATGGTATATCTAATGCCTTGGAAACGACATTGCTTACCGGTGATCGTTTTTTCGATACCCATGACGGCACCCCATGCGACCAGGGACCTCCCATCCGGGACAGGAAACCTGAGAAGATAAAAGGTTCACACCCCCACCAACAAGCACCAGTGATAGTAATAAACAGTACTCCGGAGGTGAAACACTTAAGAAAGAGAGATCCAATATGGTAAATTATATCTCTACAACCTGAACCTAGAACTCGTTAGAGCATAATTGTTCCAGGAAGAAATAATCCTACAAGTGCCAGTATATATATACATATATATTGTGGCAATGTGAACATTGATGTCGCGGTGAAGCCCCAGGGAAACCGTCAGAAAGGGCTGTTTGCACCGAGGCGTGTCACCAAGGTGCCTGGCCTTGGTGGAGTGAAAGCCCAAGTTAAGTATAGTATTAGTATAGCTGGCTCAGCTAGTTCCAGGGCGGGCTTTTACTGGGAACAGGTAATGTGCTGGGTGGGTGCTTGTTCCCCATGCTCCAGTCCGGGGTTTCAGACAGGTCCATGTCTATTTAGTCCTGCTGCTGGACAAGGTGTGGCACTCTGGGAGAGAGTGTTTTTGTGTAGCAGAGTTCTGGTGAGGCTCTGGGAACGTGATCTCAGCTGAGGGCCACGGGGCTAGGTGCTAGCCACAATTCATGGACTTTCGGCTGGGAAAGCCGCATGAGTTCCGTGTGTGTGAATGGGGTCTTAGGTGAGTCAGCGATTTCTTATGTATTAGGTAGTGTCTAGGCGGGCAATTGTTCATTTATGTCGTTTTGTTTGAGAAGACTGCCAAATAAATGCACTGTTTGGACATGAAATCCGTTGTCCGGAAGGAAGTTTGTGTGAATGATCCCGGGACCAGAACTAACCCCCACATTTGGTGTCGGATGTGGGCAGTCGTCCCTGCTGGAAAAGGCAAAGCGTTGCTGGGAGCAACAAACAAGCAGAAAAAGCAGGTGCTGCTGAATGCTATTTTTGATGGTGAGAAAGTTTAAAGAGACTGTTATGTCTGCGGTGCAGTGCTGAGATTGTCTCTACAGGGAGACACCTGGAGACTGGTCTCAGATTAAAGTGGACGTGTTAAGAAAAAAAAAAAAAAATTTTTTTCCTGGTGTCTGGACTGTCTGTTGCTATGGGGTGGATGGAGGATCTCGCCGAGCAGCTGAGGCAGGCCAATTTGGAAGGAGGCTTTGAGGGCGCAATTGCAGTTGGCCCTGGAGAGAAAGCCTTCAAATCCGAATGGACAGTTTGTAAAAGTCCAAAGTGTCGGTGATGCGGCTGGAAAACCAGGCGAAAAGGTGTTGTGTGCCGTTGCCATGGGCAACCGTCGGGAAGAAAAGAAGAGGGAGGAGCGGCGCGGCTCTCAAGAGTTCAAGTGTTTGCGGCATACAGAGTCCTAGAGAGGATGTGCGGAGGAGCAGTAATGCGGTTGCTAGGTGCAACCAACCACTACAGAGTGCAGCTGCATGGCAAAGAGAGGCGCTGCTGGAGATGCCGTCAAGTCACAAAGTGTGCACCTGATTGTCCTATGGCCAGGAGCCAGGTAACCAGGAATCAAAGGCTGGATGTTCCTAATGTCCAGGAGCAGGACGGTGACCTTGGGGAAGATGTTCCTGGAACTCCCTCATCGCCTGGGACTGCCGAACCCATGACATCTGAGGGTAAGACTGTTCCGATTATTACTCCGTGTGTTGCAGAGGGTCAGGTGATCCTGGTTCAGACCAGCCCGGTGACTGAGAACTGTGTGCGGGACATTCATGGGGATAGCATGAACTGTCCGGTGGCTCTCACGGCGTGTGAGACTCCAGTGCAAACAGGGACTCGAGAAATTCGTGATGCAGTTTCACGTATATATGATATGTTGTTTGGCCAGGATGTTGAATCGTTGCTGTGGGGTAAGGCAGACCCTTCTGCAGGAAGTGACGAGGCTCCTGCAGAA
Source organism: Bufotes viridis (assembly GCA_033119425.1). Lineage (NCBI taxonomy): Eukaryota > Metazoa > Chordata > Amphibia > Anura > Bufonidae > Bufotes > Bufotes viridis. The sequence continues at coordinate 28,395 of JAKVIS010000250.1, read as the reverse complement.
TCGGTAGCGACCCCTTTAAGTGATGTGACCATTAAAAACAGTGGCGCTGATAAGGTGCAAAGCGATTGTGTCAAGTTTGCGGAAATGCCAAATGAAAGTATGATGCCATGTGATGTTGATATGCATTTTCCACTGCAGGGTGTGACCAGGGAGAAGTGCTCCCTGTAGGTAAAAATGTAAAAGTTGGAAAAATGCCGATAAATGTTGAGAGCACAGAGTTGAGGGAACCCACTGTAGTGAATGTGCAGGAAACAGTGGCTAGAGAAGTGTCCAAAGTGGGGATTAGCTCAGCAGTGCCCCTTGAGGGCAGGATTGAGAATGACATGAGCGGTATATATGACGCATGTGCTGTGACCGATAGCAACTCAGAGAGAGAGGCTGCCATGTTGAGGTCTGGCCAAACTGATATGGTTACTGGTAGCAACCAGGCGATAGTTATACCTGACATGACGAGAGGCGAGTGGGGAGATGGCGGCCTAGTGTCTGAGACCCATACCCAGGCAGGGCTAGATGACAGGACATGTCAGTACAGCTGCAATCGTGAAGTCGGTTTCTCTTCCCCTACATGGTCCCTAGGTACAATAGCGAAGGGACTACTGCCTGATGCCCAGAAGAAAATGAAAGTCTCCAGAAAGTTACACAAGCCTGTAGTAGACATTGACAAAAGTCTTGGCGAGGTCCTACGAGACACTCCTACGTCTGGTACTGCTGCAGAACAGAGTAAAGAGCCGCTGGATCCAGAGGCCAAAAAGGGAGTGCATCCAACAAGCTGATGCGAAAAACTCAAATAGAAGCGGAAATTCTCCAACTTCAAGAGGAACTTGCAGTTTCAGAGCGATCCAGACTTCATGCAGAGCAGGAAAGAGATGAACTGGCTGATGAGGTCTTAAACAGTGCCTCAGAAAAATCTGCCCTCTTGGAGGAACAAAGACATTTGGAAGCCAGTGTGGCGCAATTTCATCAAGAGTTGCGTGATCGAATAGTGGACCTGGACAACCAGAGACAAACTGTGTCTAGATTGGAGAAGAAACAGAAGAAGTTTGACCAGCTCCTGGCTGCAGAGAAATATGTTGCGGCCCGATATGCCGAAGAACGTGACCGAGCGGAGGCTGATGCTCTGGAGAAAAAGTCCAAGGCCATCTCCTTGGCTAGAGCCCTTGAAAAAGCGCTTAAGGAGCGAGGTGAATTGGAGAGGCTGAACAAGCAACTCAGACCAGAGATGGAAGTTCTCAGGAGCTCAAAAGATAAAGTCTATGAGTTGGAGAGGCCTAAGCGTGCTCCTGCACAGCAGGTGGAAGAAAATGAGATACCTGAAGAGGTATCTAAAAGATGCCAAGAAGGCAGAGCCTGTTAAGAATGGGTCTGGAGATGGTGGCGCTGTGGTGCCAGCCGAGGCAGAGAAGAAGATGGATGAGGTATCTGCTGAACCAGATGAAGGTGCTGAGGTAGATGCAAAAGCCCAGGGACTCGTGGCGGTGTGTGGCCAGGACCTGGTCATGAGAGACATTCCCTCTGCTGTCAATGCCTTCCAGAAAGCCAGCAGTCTGCTGGGAAGAAATACGGGGGGACCGACGACCAGTATGAGGGTCCTGTCTACTCCGATGGGCTGGCTCTCCTGAATCCTATCCGAAGAGAGAACCATATCCGGGGTGAATCTCTGCAGGAATTGCCAGAAAGACGGCGAGTCTGGTGAAGACCCTGATGTCCCCCGTACCTCCAACCATGATGAGAAAGAGGAGGAGTTAAGAAATCAAGTATATGATGCCGTGTCCAAGAAGGATGAGAAGGCTAATCAACTGAATGAAGACTCCAAAAGAGACTCAAAGGCTGAAGAAGCTAAGGCCGATGAGTTGGAGTAGGAGAAATCCTGGTATGTACCAGAGACCAAAGAGAAGGATGAAGAAGAATCTGCTGAAGTGGGGCGTGCCACTGAAGAAGCAGAAGACTCTGAAATTGGAGCAAAACTTGACGTAACCCCTGTGGGAGTAAAGGAAAAAGAAAGACGCTATCTGTTGATAAAATAAAGAGACAAAAAGAGGCAAGTCTTAAGAAGCGTGCTCGGTTGAAGCAGCTGTGTAAGAAAAAGGGAGAGAGAGATAAAAAAATAGAAAGAGAGGGTCTGCCTGTCCCATGGAAACGGGAACCTCTTAGACACTATCTCTTGGGCAAGAGGTCAATGTGGGTGACAAACCAAGCCTTGCTGGCTTGGGTATGGCAAAATAAAGGGAAAATGATGACGCCGACCAGAGGGAATGTTGAGACAGATGCTAGAAAAGGGTGGATGCCCTGTCATGAGCATCCGGTTGGTGTATGTGTTCACCCCCACAGGTGTGAACAGAGGGGGGGGATATGTGGCAATGTGAACACTGATGTGTGCGGTGAAGCCCCAGGGAAACCGTCAGACAGGGCTGTTTGCACAGAGAGCGTGTCACCAAGGTGCCTGGCCTTGGTGGAGTGAAAGCCCAAGTTAAGTATAGTATTAGTATAGCTGACTCAGCTAGTTCCAGGGCGGGCTTTTACTGGGAACAGGTAATGTGCTGGGTGGGTGCTTGTTCCCCATGCTCCAGTCCGGGGTTTCGGACAGGTCCATGTCTATTTAGTCCTGCTGCTGGACAAGGTGTGGCACTCTGGGAGAGAGTGTTTTTGTGTAGCAGAGTTCTGGTGAGGCTCTGGGAATGTGATCTCAGCTGAGGAGGGCTGAGGGGCCACGGGGCTAGGTGCTAGCCACAATTCATGGACGTTCGGCTGGGAAAGCCGCATGGGTTCCCGATGTGTGTGAATGGGGTCTTAGGTGAGTCAGCGATTTCTTATGTATTAGGTAGTGCCTAGGCGGGCAGGTGTTCATTTATGTCATTTTGTTTGAGAAGACTGCCAAATAAATGCACTGTTTGGACATGAAATCCGTTGTCCGGAAGGAAGTTTGTGTGAATGATCCCCGGGACCAGAGCTAACCCCCCACAATATATACATTATTTTTTTTTTTTTTTTTTTTGGGGAAACTAGGGGTGCCGTCATGGGTATCGAGAAAAACGATTACCGGTAAGCAATGTCGTTTTCCCCTCACCCATGACGGCACCCCATGCGAGATAGACTATTAATGGTAACCTAGGGAGGGACTACTACTGAAGTACTTTTCTACCAAAGGCTGAGTCTGCATGAAGCTGGAGTCTGTAATGTCTCAAAAAGGTATGTGGGGAACTCCACGTAGCTGCTCTACAGATCTGAGCCAGAGAGGCGTCCGCCTTCTCGGCCCAAGATGTAGCCACCGACCGGGTGGAGTGGGCTCCAAACCCCGAAGGTGGAGGGAGACCCTGTGCAAGGTAGGCTTTGGAGATGGCTTTTTTGACCCATCTAGCAATAACTGCAGTAGACACTTTCCGCCCCTTATTCCTTCCCCAAAACTGGATAAGTAGGTTTTCATCTAATCTCCAGGCTGAAGTAGATTCCAGATAATTTAAGAGGCATCTCCTTACATCCAGACAATGAAACTCTCTTTCTAAGTCATTGGAGGGATTTGTACAAAAAGATGGCAGAATAATGTCCTGACTTCTATGGAAATCCGTAACTACCTTTGGCTGAAAGGAAGGGAGAGGTCTAATGATGACTTTATCCTCTAAGACCTGCGTATAAGGTGGAAAAGCATAGAAAGCCTGGATTTCCAAGATTCTTCTAGCCGAAGTAATGGCCAGTAAAAAGGACATCTTACAGGAGAGCACATCTATAGGGATCTCTGACAAAGGTTCAAAAGGTTTCTGTGACAGGGCCGTCAGTACCGTATTTAAGTCCCAAGGAGGGGACAGAGGTCTTATCGAGGGACGGATCCTGGAAGCTGCTGACAGAAAACTTTTCACCCAAGGATGAAGGGCTAGCTGAAAATCAAAAAAATAACTCAAAGCTGCCACCTGGACTCTTAGGGTAGAAGCCTTAAGCCCCTTGTCAAGACCAGCCTGTAAAAAAATCAAGAATCTTAGGAACCTCAGGAGGAGAAAAAGGGTCAGGACTGAAACCTAAAAGGATGAGAAAATTTACCAGACTTTATTATACTTCCTAGCTGTGGTGGTTTTTCTACTACCCAACATGGTGGAAACTACAGATTGGGAAAGACCACGACCTAACCAGATCTCTCTTTCAACCTCCAGACTGCCAGGTGTAGAATTTCTGGATTGGGATGCAGAATCAGACCTTGGAATAATAGGTCTTTCAGGGAGGCAGCATCCATGGGGAGCTATTGCTAGCTGCAGTAGGCTGGAATACCATGACCTTTTCGGCCATGCTGGCGCAATCAGAGTAATTTTGGCTTTTCCCTCAGAACTTTCTTTAGGACTTGCGGGATTAGGGAAAAGGAGGGAAGGCGTACCCCTCCTCCTTTGACCAATCCTGCGCCAATCCATCTAGGGCTGTTGGCTCGTCAGAGCGGTTGAGCGAAAAAAACCTCTTCACTTTCCATTTTTTTCTGGATGCAAAAAGGTCTACCGAGGGAAGACCAAACCTTTGGACTAGCTGGGAGAAGATTTCTGGATTTAGGCACCAATCCCCCTGTTAGAACTGAACCCTGCTTAGATAATCGGCCACAACATTCTCCTCCCCTTTTATGGGAACTGCTGATAGAAACAAGCTTTGTTGCTCCGCTAGTTGAAAGATCTGCTGACAGAGCTTTGCCAGCGATGGTACTCTTGTTCCCCCTTGATGGTTGATGTATGCGACTGTTGTTGAGTTGTCCGAATAAATGACTATTTTCTTGTGCGATATGTCCGGAATCGCTGATTTTAGCGCCATTTCTACTACCTTTAATTCTTTGAAGTTTGAGGTCCATTTTCTGGTTTTTAAATCCCACCTCCCCTGCCACTATCTGCCCCTGGAGTGGGCTCCCCATCCCCATGGGCTGGCGTCCGTGGTTATCAAGATTGGATCCTGGAAGGACCAGGGTACTCCCACCGAGAGATTCTCTGGTACAGTCCACCAAAGGAGGGACATTCTTGCTACTGAGGATAGATGAAGGGGCTGATCCATCGACTGTTTGCGGCCGTCCCAATGATGTAGTATACAGGACTGTAGCTCCCTCGAGTGAGCCTGTGCATATGGGACTGCCGGAATCGTTACCGTCAAGTGACCCAGGACTGCCATTGCATTTCTGAAAGAAGATTGGTAAGACCTGAAGAAATCCAATACATGATCCCTGATGGAGATTATCTTGGCCGATGGAAGGAACGTTTTCTCTGCTCGGGAGTCTAAGAGGATGCCTAAAAACACGCAGGTCTGAGATGGCGTTAGGCAGGATTTTTCCCAATTTATTTTCCATCCAAGATCTTTTAACAGGGAACAGGCACCACTGATGTCTTGGACTAATTTTTCCCTTGTTTGGGAAATAAACAGGAAGTCGTCCAGATATGGTAGGATCGAGATCCCTGATAATCTTAGAAAGGAAGCCACTTCCGCGATGACTTTCGTAAAGATTCTGGGGGCTTGTGAAACGCCAAATGGCAGGGCCTTGTATTGAAGATGTAGGCATTGTCCTTGAACCCAGACTGCTGTCCGCAAAATTTTTTGAGAGGACGCATGAATAGGCACGTGGTAATACGCGTCCTCTAAGTCTCCATCCAGCAATCTTTTGACAGAAGCTCTATAGTTGATTTGAGAGTCTCCATTCGGAACTTTTTGTACTTTAGGAACTTGTTTAGTCTCTTCAAGTTTAGTATTACCCGAAAGAAACCGTTGGGTTTCCTTACTAAAAAGAGGGGGGGAGTAAAAACCCTTGCCTCTTTCTGCCTGTAGAACAGGGATGACGACCCCTTTCTTTAGTAGAAGTAAAACCTCTGACTCTAGGGCCTGTCTTTTTGTCTGGTCTCTGGGGCAGTCTGTCTGAATGAATGAATCCCGAGGAAGGGAAAGAAACTCTAGCCGAAAACCTTCCCCGATACCTCCTAGGACCCAACCGTTTTTGGTTACTGTTTTCCAGGCCGGGAGGAAAGGAGATAATCTTCCCCCCACCTGGGACTCGGCGTCATTGTTGCTTTTCTTTAGATCTGGGGTCCTGGGATTTAAAGAGAAACCCCCCAGATCGCTTAGGGAACTTGTCTTTTTCCCTCCTATCAAACTGCCTACCTCTTTGTTTCTTGTTCTGGTATTTACGAAAAAAGGAGGGGCGCTGGGGAATCGGAAACCCCTTCTTTTTATCTGAGGCCTTATCAAGTATGTCATCGAGGGATGACCCAAAAAGCCTCTCTCCTTCACATGGAATGGAGCACAGTCTGGCCTTGGAGCCTCGATCCGCTTTCCAAGACCTCAGCCAGATAGCCCTCCTCGCTGCATTTGACATGGCGGATGATCTGGCCGAAAATTTTATTACATCAGTCGAGGCATCAGCAAGATAGTCGGCAGCTTTAGAAAAGGTGGGAAGGGAGGCTAACAACTCCTCTCTAGGTTTTTTGTCCTTAATATGCTGTTCTAACTGGTCTAACCAGATACGCAGAGACCTAGATACCCAAGGCGCTGCGACCTCTGGTCTCAGACAGGCCAGTAGATTCCCATGCCTTCTTTAGGTAGATATCTGCTTTCTTGTCTAAGGGGTGAGACAGACTACCCAAATCATCAAAAGGCAAGGCAGATCTTTTAGCAATTTTGGCTACTGGGCGTCCACAGTAGGGGCCTTGTCCCCAAATAGCAGCTACTTTCTCTTCAAAGAGATATTTCCTTTTAACCGAGCCAGGAACAAAAAACTTCCTATCAGGATTCCTCCATTCCTTCTGGATTAATGCTTGGAGATTTTCATGTAAGGTAAAGACCCTATGTCTTCTGGGCCCTAACCCCTGAAACGCTTGGTCAGCAGTTGACTTTGGCTGTTTCACATCTTCCAACTGCATTGTTGCTCTGACTGCTTTTAATAAATGTTGAGTGTCTTCAGGTGGAAACAGGCAATTTCCTGACTCCTCATCTTCAGAGGATGAAGCGTCATCAGACAGTAATTGACCCGCTTCCCTTCCTTCAGCGTCTGAATAATCTATATCAGTGACCCTATCCGGTGATCTGTCCGGAGACCTAGGGCGACCTTTACTAAATGACTTTAAGGAAGCCCTGACCTCTGACCGTATTAAGGACCTCATACTTCTGGAAAGGCTCTGGGACTCTTCTGACACCAATTTGTCAATACAAGGTGTACACAACGGCTTGAAATAAGAGGATGCTAGGGCCACTTTACATCCCGCACACTCTTTATGTTTTGTTTTGGCTGCTGCTTTTTTGGGGGTCTTTGGAACCTAAAAACAAGTCAAACAACACCCCATTAATGAGAAAACAGGATCAATCTCACCAAGCTCTTTCTATTCCCATTCCTCAGGACCGGTACCGGACTTGCGGGCCTCGAGGTGTCCAGGGGTTCGGCGCGTCCATCTGTTGTGTGCTACAACAGCTGGCTGGTTCCCCCTGGGGCCGTATTTTTATATTAGGGACGCGCCTCGGCTGTTCCCGGCGCCTTTTCCCTGCTTCCGGGTTAAGCCCCGCCCCTTACGCCGCGTGACGCACGTGGCGTCATCCGTGGGTGCCCCAGCGCCGCGCAGAGGGCGATTCCGCGCCCGGCCGCCATCTTGGAGTAGGGCCGAACCGGAGAGCGTGAGGGAGCCGCCTGAACACTGCCACAGAGGCTCCCTCAGGAATTGGTGCCGGAAAGCAGGGGGAAGACAGACTTAGGCGCCGTACCCAGGGAGGATTAGGCCGCCTGGAGAAGGCCCCCTCACCGGATCAAACCCGGACCTTCCCCCAGCTGCAGGTGAGACCGTCTTCGATTCTTCCCAGGGACTTCCTATCCGGAGGACAGGAAACCTGAACTGGTGCTTGGTGGGGGTGTGAACCTTTTATCTTCTCAGGTTTCCTGTCCCGGATGGGAGGTCCCTGGTCGCATGGGGTGCCGTCATGGGTGAGGGGAAAGTCTTTTGTACCCTTCTCCTGACTGATACCTTTTAACAATGAGATCCCTCTGATGCTTTGGAAGCTCTCTGTGAACCATTGCTTTTGCTGTGGGATGTGACTAAGAAAATTTCAGGAAAGACCAACTACAGAAGATGAACTTTATTTGGAGTTAATCAGAGGCAATTTAAATGATGGCACGTGTATGCTGATACCTATTTAACATGATTTTGAATGTGATTGCTTAATTCAGAACACAGCTAGATCCCCAGTTATAAGAGGGTGTGCACTTATGCAACCACATTATTTTTTATTTTTTTTGTTTTCTTCCCTCCATCTAAAATATTGTTTGTTTTTCAATTGAGTGGTACAGTTTATAGGTCAAATTAAAGGTGGAAAAAGTTCTGAAATCTTTGTCTCATTTTTTCACAGCACAGAAACCTGACATTTTAACAGGGTGTGTAGACTTTTTATATCCACTGTAGGCCACATGGCCGATAAACGTGTTGTCAGTTGGCCTAGGAAAATCAGAGAGAAGCTCTCAGCGCTACGGCAAGCGCGACTGCCTTCCCAAACAGCTGAATGAGGGGGCCCTGGGTGTCGGGCCCCCACTGACCAGCCAAGGTTAAACAATATAAAGGTACCATTATTTATTGGCCCATTTCCATCCATTTCCAACCAGCAGTGTTTTTATCCACCCCAGGGCTGACACTAAGCTGTCCCCATTACCCCAGTGCCCAAAGCCCCAGTGATGCCGGGAAGAGTCGCTTTGCTGTCAAAAGTGGACCATCTAATGTGAAGGTCCGCTTCTGGGGCAGATGGGGGCTTGTATTTTTTAGGATGGGAATGGGCCAATAAATAATGGACCTTTATATTGTTTAACCTTGGCTGGTTATAAAAAAAAAGGGGGAGTAAAGGTTAAATTGACAACTGGAGGGTAACATTATCGGGATGGTAAGGTCTATGGTTATTGGCCTCTTCCCACCTTAAAAATAACAACCGACAGCTGCCCCAGGCCGCTTCTGAAGGCAATTTGGCTCTTCGTGGCACCTTTGGGGCATTGGTTACTGGAGTAATTGGCGGAGGGATTAGTGTCAAGCCTGTGGTGGAAAAAAACACCATTGTCTGACACTAAAACCCAGAAATAGTAATGAAGAGGGTCTGTCAAGTGTGAAAAAGAACCATACCACTGAGGAAGGTGGAGGACCTCCGAAACGCGTATGGTTGGGCAGCATTGGGCGAACTATCTTACGTGGATCTTCTGTTGATTTTGTGCGGATACATTATTATCCAGTTAAGGATTTAAAGGCTCCACAAAATTCCCTATACAAGGTGGACTTTAGGACCTGGTCTCCACTCAGAGAACACTTCACCTGGTCGTATGACACGTCATGTGGGACGCTGCATGCAACTGTGTCTGAAGCATTACAGGAAAGTGGATGCCATTTATAGCTACATGTGGAGACCCAGCCGCCATCTGCAACATTTACCACTGGAGCGGTAACGTTTTTCTGCACATTAGTACCACTAATACTCTATTCACCTCTTTTTTATACTGTGGGACTCTAGTATATTCTCCAAGTGAGAACTTGGGGTTATTGGACCTCAGCAAACACCATTACAGCAATTTACATCCACTGAGGAGACTCCATTGCCGTTTATGCCAGTATTTTTATTCTGTTACTCCATGAATGTTATATCCGCATTTTACGCCATCTACTTGTAAAGTTTTAGCGTGGGGTTTATGTTCATGTTTATATTTCAGTATGTTGTAGATTTTCTGTCATTTTATTAAAATAGCTTTTATTTTACTATTTGCGTTTCCTTGCATCCTGTCCTGATACTGAGTGCCCACTCTGTTATCTACTTACATACGCATTAATCAAAAATGACCCAAATGTTTGCAAAAAAATGACATTTTTACTTTCTGTTGTAAATTAAAAAAATAAAAATACATTTCTATATAAATTTTTCTCTAAATTTATTGTTCTACATGTCTTTGATAAAAAAATCCAATAAGTGTATATTTATTGGTTTGGGTAAAAAGTTATAGCGTTTACAAACTATGGTGTAAAAAGTGAATTTCCGCATTTTGAAGCAGCTCTGACTTTCTGAGCACCTGTCATGTTTCTTCAGGTGCTAGAATGCCAGGATAGTATAAATACCCCCAAATGACACCATTTTAGAAAGAAGACACCCCAAAGTATTCGCGGAGGGGCATGATGAGTTCATGGATCATTTCATTTTTTTCACAAGTTAGCGGAAAATGACACTTTCTGAGGAAAAAGAAAATAATAAAGTTTCAATTTCTGCTAAATTCTGGCAAAAAATATATAAAAATCTCCCATGGACTCACTATGCCCCTCAGTGAATACCTTGGAGTGTCTACTTTCGAAATGGGGTCATTTGTGGGGTGTGTTTACTGTTCTGGCATTTTGGGCGGGGCTAAATTGTGAGCAACCTTGTAAAACCTAAAGGTACTCGTTGGAATTTGGGCCCCTTTGCGCACCCAGGCTGCAAAAACGTGTCACACATGTGGTATCACCGTACTCAGGAGAAGTAGGGCAATGTGTTTTGGGGTGTATTTTTACATATACCCATGTTGGGTGAGAGAAATATCTCTGTAAATTGACAACTTTGTATAAAAAAAATTAAAAAGTTGTCGTTTACAGCGATATTTCTCACACAAAGTATGGGTATATAGGGGCCCTAATTCCAATGAGTACCTTTAGGATTTCACAGGGCATTTTTACGCATTTGGATTCTCACGCTTTAGGACCCCTAAAATGCCAGGGCAGTATAAATACCCCACAAGTGACCCCATTTTGGAAAGAAGACACCCCAAGGTATTCCGTGAGGGGCATGGCGAGTTCACAGGAAAAAAATAAAAATTTGGCACAAGTTAGCGGAAATTGATATATATTTTTTTTTTACAAAGTCTTTTTTTTACATGAACTCACCATACCTCTCACGAAATACCTTGGGGTGTCTTCTTTCTATACTGCTCTGGCATTTGAGGGTCTCCGCAATCATTACACGTATGGCCAGCATTAGGAGTTTCTGCGATTCTCCTTATATTGAGCATACGGGTAATGAGATTTTTTTTTTCCGTTCAGCCTGGGCTGAAAAAAAAAAAAAAATGAACGGCACAGATTTTTTCATAAGCATCGATCAATGTGGATGAAAAAATCTCTGCCTAAATCAGTGACTGCGTTGCGGTGGGCTGGGCACTAACTACCTAACAAGTAGCTAACTAACTGGCGGTGATAAGTGACCCTTATGCCCCATTCACACGTCCACTAATTCTGTTTGCGGAACGGAATTGCGGACCCATTCATTTCTATGGGGACAGACTTTGTTCCGCTCGGATCCGGAATTGCAGATCCGCAGTTCCAGGTCTGCACTTCCGTTCCGCAAAAATATAGAACATGTCCTATTCTTGTCTGCAATTGCGGACAAGAAAAGGCATTTTCTATATAGTTCTGGCAATGTGCGGATCTGCAAAATGCGGAAAGCACATTGCCGGTGTCCGTGTTTTGCAGATCCGCAAAACACATAGGGACATGTGAATGGAGTCTTTCAGGGGGTGATCAGTGACAGGGGGTGATCAGGGAGTCTAGATGGGGTGATCAGGGGTTAACAAGGGGTTAATAAGTGGGGGTGTAGTGTGGTGCTTGGTGCTACTTTACATAGCTACCTGGTCCTCTGGTGGTCGATCCCAGCAAATGGGACCACCAGAGGACCAGGTGGCAGGTATATCAGACGCTGTTAACAAAACAGCGTCTGATATACATGTTTGATGCCTTTATTTTAGATTTACAGCCTGCCAGCGATTGATCATCCTGAGGCGTGATCTGCTGTGAACGCGCGCGTTCACAGCAAATCTCGCCTCTCGCGAGATGACAGCGCCGCCACGTCAAAGAGGAATGGACCTGCCGCCACCTGGACGCATCCCTGTGTTAGCGGTTAAAGGCTATGTATACCTTTAAGGGCATTTTTATTTTATTATTGCATTGTACTCATGTTGAGCTGAAATCATATTTTCAATTGGTTATTATTAAAAACTTTGAACTCTTTTCTCTGCACAACCTTGAGATTCTCCAGAAGCAGGAGCTTGTATTATAACTCTGTTTCATCAGGCAGTTCAGCTGGAGGCTCCTTATCTCTAATCTTATAAATACTATTTATAGCTCAACTCTTATCTTACTGGCTTAAATAAGTGTTAATCACCATTTAGTAATTTAGAAATAAGCTTTAATAACCCTTATGATACCAGAGGTTTTTCGCTTTTGAGTTTTTATTTTTCTTCCCCATCTTCCTTGAACCATAACTTTTTATTTTTCAGTGGGACAAGTTGTACTTTCTAATGCCATCATTTAATATGAAATAAAATGTAGTGGAAAAAAAATTCCAAATGCAGAATTAGGGGAAAACGCAATTCCTCCACACCGTTTTATGGGTTTTGTTTCCACGGCGTTCCTTTGCAGCAAAACTGACCTGTGCCCTTGATTCTCTGGGTCAGTACGATTACAATAATACCACATATGTATATTTTTTTATGTCTAAAATAAATGTAAACTTTGAAAAAAATTCTGACCCCCATAACTTTTTATAGTTATATCTACTGAGCTGTGTGGGGGCTCATTTTTTGCAGGACAATCTGTCGTTTTTATTGATACCATCACATTTTATTAAATTTTTGACCCTTTATTTCCGTACGCCTATTCTCTGTATTGGAAAAATATTTTCTTATCTTAATAGTATGGGCATTTTCGGACACGGTGATGACCATCATTTTTGTTATTTATGTATTTTTTTAATTGTTATATATTTTTAACTTTTTTTACTTTTATGATTTTAAAGCCCATATTTGAGCCTACAAAATATTTTTTTTCAATTCTGAACAATCCATTATTTGTACACAGTTGCTCATTTCTTATGCTGTGCAAAATAAGTGATTGCAGCTTCAACACTCTTGGTCTCTTCACTTTTGAGGGTTTCCACTGTAGGGGTACATCAAGGTCTCTTCAAATACAGAATGGTGCCCAAAAACCATTCTAGCAAACTCTGCCTCCTAAAACCACATTGCGCTCCTTTCCTTCTGACCACTGCCTTGACAGCAGTTTACTACCACGTATGGGGTATTTCTGTAGACTGCAGAATCAGAGTAATGTATATTGAGGTTTATGTTGCTGTTAACCCTTGCTGTGTTGCAAGAAAAAATTGATCTACAAAAAAATGAATGTACATTTTGAAATTTGCCTGTAATTTTCCTTTAATTCTTGTGGAACACCTCAAGGGTTAACAAAGTTTGTAACATCAGTTTTGAATAATTTGAGTGTAGTTTCTAAAATGGGGTAATTAATTGGTTGTTTCCATTTCGTAAGCCCCTCAAAATCAATTTATAACTGAATTGGTGCTTAAAAAAATGGTTTGGGAAAATAGTGAATTTTCTCAATTTTTTTTTATAAATAAAGATAAAACATATTTACTCAAATTTATCACTAACATGAAGTACAATGTGTCACGTGAAAATCTCAGAATAGCTTGGATAAGAAAAACCGTTCCATAGTTATTACAGTATAAAGTAACATGTCAGATTTGCAAAAACTCTGTGTATAAATAAAACAGGATCTACCATTTACAGTATGTGATTGTCAAAGCTTATATATTCTTTCCTTGTACAATCGCCTCTGCACAGGTCACAGAGCATGACTAGAAAACTCTCCCATAGAAGTCAATGAGGTCCCCTCTGGACTATTGTGTCTATGGACCATGGGGCTATTTTTAATGATTTCTAAATGCTGTTAAGAACGGCTCAGAAATAATGGCAGCCGCAATAAAAATGTTCAGAAAATAGAATAAATAAATCAGAAAATAAAAACAGATTAGAAAAAGGATATGTGTATCTGGTTTTAACTGGAAGATAACATTTTTGGTGACATATTTCCTTTAAGGCGTGCTGTGTGAGTCTCAGGTGTCACAAGCAAAACAAAATATTGGGCACTTAAAGAGGACTTTCATGGGTCCAAACATAATAAAGTAAGTAGCAGGACATGTAGGGGTTAATGCAGGGATCTCCCTGCACTTACTATTTTTATTTCCGCCGCTCCATTCCCGTTAAATTCTAACACACTGTATGCTAATCACTAGCATTGGAACACCAGGAGGAGACATCAGCTTTTCTCCTTGGCGTTCTTTCTCCCTGGCTGTAGCGCTGTCCAATCGCAGAGCAGAGCGTCACAGCCAGGGAGAAGGCGAGTTTTTTCACAGCTAGGGACAAGGAACGCCAGGACAGAAGCTGATGTCTCCTCCCTGGTGTTCCGATACTAGTGATTAGCATACAGCGGGAGGAATTTAACGGGCCCAGAGCGGGCGAACGGATCGGTGGAGAGAAAAATAGTAAGTGCAGGGAGATCCCTGCTTTAACCACTACATGTCTTGCTACTTACGTTATTATGTTTGGACCATAAAAGTCCCCCTTTAAATGCCATATCTGTGAAAAACATGCAATTTTCATTTGCATGGTCCCTTTCTCATTCATTTCTGCAAAATACATGTGATGTCAAAATGCTCATTTCACCCCTTTAAAAATTCCTTCAGGAAGTTTTCAAAATAGGGTCACTTATTTGGGATTTTCACTGTACAGTTACCTCAGAGTCTCTGCAAATGTGATGTCGCACCCGAAAACTATTCAAGCAAAATCAGTTCTCCAAAAGACAAATGTCACTCCTTCCTTTCTAAGCATTGCTGTGTTCCCATAAGACAGTTTATGTCCACATTTTGGGCATTTCAGTAGCCAGTAGAAACCACCTACTAATTTAAGAAGTGTGGTGTGAACCTCAGATGGTATAAGCTAGGGGCACAGCATATTGGGCAATGAAAAATAGCAATTTCACCGCAGAGCCTCAAATGCACATGGTGCTCTTTCTTTTCTGAACTCTGCAGTGTGCCCAGTCAGAAGTTTATGACCACACAGAGGGTACTGTATATGCAACAAAATTTGGGTGCTTTTTTTCCTATTACCACTTGTGAAAATTACGAACATTTGGGGCTAAAACTACATGTAATTAATATAAAATAGTTTTCATTTCATGTCGTAATTTTAAAAATTCTATGAAACATCTGTGGGATCAAGCCAATCACTAGGGGAACTCCTTGAGGGTTTAGTTTCCAAGATGGGGCAAGTTTTGAAGTTTTACACTGTATTGATACTGCAAGGACTCTAGAAATGCAACATTGCACTCAAAAACCACTCCAGCAAAATCTGCCCTTCAAAAGCCAAATAGCGTTTTATCCCTACTGAGCCCTGCAGTGTGCCCATGCAGAAGATTATGAGTACATATGGGGTGTTGCTATATTTAGGAGAAAATGTGTAACAAATTTTGAGATGCTCTTTCTCCTATTACCCCTTATGAAAATTAAACAAATGGGTCTAAAGCGACATTCTATTGGCAAAAAGTTTTATGTAATTTTGCATTTTCATGGCCCAATATGCTGTGCCCCTAGCACTACCACTCGGTTCACACCACACTTCTTACCAGTAGTAGGGTGGATTTTCTACTGGCTGCGAAATGCCCAAAAATGTGGACATAAACTGTCTTATGGGAACACAGCAGTAGCTCAGGAAGGAAAGGTGACATTTGCTCTTTTGGAGGCACAGATTTTGCTTAGACCAGTTTTCGGGTGCGACATCCCACATTTGCAGAGACCTCTAGAGGAGTGACTGTGCAGTGAAAATCCCAGATAAGTGACCCTATTTTGAAAACTTCCTGAAGGAATTTTTAAAGGGAGTTGAAATCAGGCATTTTGACATCACATGTATTTTTGCAGAAATGAATAGAAAGGGACAACGCATAATGAAAATTGCATGTTTTTCACAGATGTGGCATTAGGGGACACTTTTATGGGTCCAAACATAATAACGTAAGTCAGTAGCAAGACATGTAGTGGATTAAAGCAGGGATCTCCCTGCGCACTATGCTACTCTCCTGACCCGAGTCAGGTCGCCGCTCTGGGCCCGTTAAATTCTCCGGCAGCTGTATGTACTAATCACCAGTATCGGAGCACCTAGGGAGGAGACATCAGCTTCTGTCCTAAGTTTATCCCTAGCTGTGAAAAAGCTTCGCCTTCTCAGCTGTGACAGCTCTGCTCTGCGATTGGACAGCGCTGCAGGCAGAAAGAACGCCCAGGAGAAAAGCTGATGTCTCCTCCCTGGTGTCTCCAATGCTAGTGATTAGCATACTGTGTAAGAATTTAACGGGAATGGAATGGCGGAAATAAAAATAGTAAGTGCAGGGAGATCCATTACTTACATGCCTGCCACTTACTTTATGTTGGACCCATGAAAGTCCTCTTTAAGTGCCTAATATTTTGTTTTGCTTGTACACCTGAGACTCACACATACGCTTAAAGGAAATATATGCCAAAATGTTATCTTCCAGTTAAAACCAGATACACATATCCTTTTTTCTAATCTGTTTTTATTTTCTGATTTATTTATTCTATTTTCTGAACATTTTTATTACGGCTGCCATTGTTTCCTGAGCCAGTTCTTAACAGCATTTAGAAATCATTAAAAATCAGCCCCATGGTCCATAGACACAATAGTCCAGAGGGGACCTCATTGACTTCTATGGGAGGAGTTTTCTAGTCATGCTCTGTGACCTGTGCAGAGGCGATTGTACAAGGAAAGAATATATAAGCTTTGACAATCACATACTGTAAATGGTAGATCCTGTTTTATTTATACACAGAGTTTTTGCAAATCTGACATAGTTACTTTATACTGTAATAACTATGGAACGGTTTTTCTTATCCAAGCTATTCTGAGATTTTCACGTGACACATTGTACTTCATGTTAGTGATAAATTTGAGTAAATATGTTTTATCTTTATTTATAAAAAAATTGAGAAAATTCACTATTTTCCCAAACCATTTTTTAAGCACCAATTCAGTTATAAATTGATTTTGAGGGCTTACGAAATGGAAACAACCAATTAATTACCCCATTTTAGAAACTACACTCAAATTATTCAAAACTGATGTTACAAACTTTGTTAACCCTTTGAGGTGTTCCACAAGAATTAAAGGAAAATTAATGCTAAATTTCAAAATGTACATTCATTTTTGTAGATCAATTTTTTCTTGCAACACAGCAAGGGTTAACAGCAACATAAACCTCAATATACATATACTCTGATTCTGCAGTCTACAGAAATACCCCATACGTGGTAGTAAACTGCTGTCAAGGCAGTGGTCAGAAGGAAAGGAGCGTAATGTGGTTTTAGGAGGCAGAGTTTGCTAGAATGGTTTTTGGGCACCATTCTGTATTTGAAGAGACCTTGATGTACCCTACAGTGGAAACCCTCAAAAGTGAAGAGACCAAGAGTGTTGAAGCTGCAATCACTTATTTTGCACAGCATAAGAAATGAGCAACTGTGTACAAATAATGGATTGTTCAGAATTGAAAAAAAAAAATATTTTGTAGGCTCAAATATGGGCTTTAAAATCATAAAAGTAAAAAAAGTTAAAAATATATAACAATTAAAAAAATACATAAATAACAAAAATGATGGTCATCACCGTGTCCAAAATGCCCATACTATTAAGATAAGAAAATATTTTTCCAATACAGAGAATGGCGTACGGAAATAAAGGGTCAAAAATTTAATAAAATGTGATGGTATCAATAAAATCGACAGATTGTCCTACAAAAATGAGCCCTCACACAGCTCAGTAGATATAACTATAAAAAGTTATGGGGGTCAGAATTTTTTTCAAAGTTTACATTTATTTTAGACATAAAAAAATATACATATGTGGTATTATTGTAATCGTACTGACCCAGAGAATCAAGGGCACAGGTCAGTTTTGCTGCAAAGGAACGCCGTGGAAACAAACCCATAAAACGGTGGAGGAATTGCGTTTTCCCTAATTCTGCATTTGGAATTTTTTTTCCACTACATTTTATTTCATATTAAATGATGGCATTAGAAAGTACAACTTGTCCCACTGAAAAATAAAAAGTTATGGTTCAAGGAAGATGGGGAAGAAATAAAAACTCAAAAGCGAAAAAACCTCTGGTATCATAGGGTTATTAAAGCTTGATTTCTAAATTACTAAATGGTGATTAACACTTATTTAAGCCAGTAAGATAAGAGTTGAGCTATAAATAGTATTTATAAGATTAGAGATAAGGAGCCCCCAGCTGAACTGCCTGATGAAACAGAGTTATAATACAAGCTCCTGCATCTGGAGAATCTCAGGTTGTGCAGAGAAAAGAGTTCAAAGTTTTTAATAATAACCAATTGAAAATATGATTTCAGCTCAACATGAGTACAATGCAATAATAAAATAAAAATGCCCTTAAAGGTATACATAGCCTTTAACCGCCTAACACAGGGATGCGTCCAGGTGGCGGCAGGTCTATTCCTCTTTGGCGTGGCGGTGCGTCATCTCGCGAGAGCGTAGATTTGCTGTGAACGCGGCGCGCTCACAACAGATCACGCCTCAGGATGATCAATCGCTGGCAGGCTGTAAATCTAAAATAAAGGCATCAAACATGTATATCAGACGCTGTTTTGTTAACAGCGTCTGATATACCTGCTACCTGGTCCTCTGGTGGTCCCATTTGCTGGGATCGACCGCCAGAGGACCAGGTAGCTATGTAAAGTAGCACCAAGCACCACACTACACCCCCTCACTTATTAACCCCTTGTTAACCCCTGATCACCCCATCTAGACTCCCTGATCACCCCCTGTCACTGATCACCTCCTGAAAGACTCCATTCACATGTCCCTATGTGTTTTGCGGATCTCGCAAAACACGGACACCGGCAATGTGCTTTCCGCATTTTGCAGATCCGCACATTGCCAGAACTATATAGAAAATGCCTTTTCTTGTCCTGCAATTGCAGACAAGAATAGGACATGTTCTATATTTTTGCGAACGGAAGTGCAGACCTGGAACTGCGGATCTGCAATTCCGGATCCGAGCGGAACAAAGTCTGTCCCCATAGAAATGAATGGGTCCGCAATTCCGTTCCGCAAACAGAATTGCGGACGTGTGAATGGGGCATAAGGGTCACTTATCACCGCCAGTTAGTTAGCTACTTGTTAGGTAGTTAGCGCCCAGCCCACCGACGCAGTCACTGATTTTGGCAGAGATTTTTCATCCACATTGATCGATGCTAATGAAAAAATCTGTGCCGTTCATTTTTTTTTTCAGCCCAGAGGCTGAACGGAAAAAAATCTCATTACCATTATGCTCAATATAAGGAGAATCGCAGAAACTCCTAATGCTGGCCATACGTGTAATGATTGCGGAGACCCTCAAATGCCAGAGCCCAGTATAGAAAGAAGACACCCCAAGGTATTTCGTGAGAGGTATGGTGAGTTCATGTAAAAAAGACTTTGTAAAAAAAAATATATATCAATTTCCGCTAACTTGTGCCAAATTTTATTTTTTCCTGTGAACTCGCCATGCCCCTCACGGAATACCTTGGGGTGTCTTCTTTCCAAAATGGGGTCACTTGTGGGTATTTATACTGCCCTGGCATTTTAAGGGTCCTAAAGCGTGAGAATCCAAATGCGTAAAAATGCCCTGTGAAATCCTAAAGGTACTCATTGGAATTAGGGCCCCTATATACCCATACTTTGTGTGAGAAATATCAGCTGTAAACGACAACTTTTTAATTTTTTTATACAAAGTTGTCAATTTACAGAGATATTTCTCTCACCCAACATGGGTATATGTAAAAATACACCCCAAAACACATTGCCCTACTTCTCCTGAGTACGGCGATACCACATGAGTGACACGCTTTTGCAGCCTGGGTGCAAAGGGGCCCAAATTCCAACGAGTACCTTTAGGTTTTACAAGGTTGCTCACAATTTAGCCCCGCCCAAAATGCCAGAACAGTAAACACACCCCACAAATGACCCCATTTCGGAAAGTAGACACCCCAAGGTATTCACTGAGGGGCATAGTGAGTCCATGGGAGATTTTTATATTTTTTGCCAGAAGTTAGCAGAAATGGAAACTTTATTATTTTTTTTCCTCAGAAAGTGTCATTTTCCGCTAACTTGTGAAAAAAATGAAATGATCCATGAACTCATCATGCCCCTCGCGAATACTTTGGGGTGTCTTCTTTCTAAAATGGTGTCATTTGGGGGTATTTATACTATCCTGGCATTCTAGCACCTGAAGAAACATGACAGGTGCTCAGAAAGTCAGAGCTGCTTCAAAATGCGGAAATTCACTTTTTGCACCATAGTTTGTAAACGCTATAACTTTTACCCAAACCAATAAATATACACTTATTGGATTTTTTTATCAAAGACATGTAGAACAATAAATTTAGAGAAAAATTTATATAGAAATGTATTTTTATTTTTTTAATTTACAACAGAAAGTGAAAAATGTCATTTTTTGCAAACATTTGGGTCATTTTGATTAATCGTATGTAAGTAGATAACAGAGTGGGCACTCAGTATCAGGACAGGATGCAAGGAAGCGCAAATAGTAAAATAAAAGCTATTTTAATAAAATGACAGAAAATCTACAACATACTGAAATATAAACATGAACATAAACCCCACGCTAAAACTTTACAAGTAGATGGCGAAAATGCGGATATAACATTCATGGAGTAACAGAATAAAAATACTGGCATAAACGGCAATGGAGTCTCCTCAGTGGATGTAAATTGCTGTAATGGTGTTTGCTGAGGTCAATAACCCCAAGTTCTCACTTGGAGAATATACTAGAGTCCCACAGTATAAAAAGAGGTGAATAGAGTATTAGTGGTACTAATGTGCAGAAAAAACGTTACGCTCCAGTGGTAAATGTTGCAGATGGCGGCTGGGTCTCCACATGTAGCTATAAATGGCATCCACTTTCCTGTAATGCTTCAGACACAGTTGCATGCAGCGTCCCACATGACGTGTCATACGACCAGGTGAAGTGTTCTCTGAGTGGAGACCAGGTCCAAAGTCCACCTTGTATAGGGAATTTTGTGGAGCCTTTAAATCCTTAACTGGATAATAATGTATCCGCACAAAATCAACAGAAGATCCCACGTAAGATAGTTCGCCCAATGCTGCCCAACCATACGCGTTTCGGAGGTCCTCCACCTTCCTCAGTGGTATGGTTCTTTTTCACACTTGACAGACCCTCTTCATTACTATTTCTGGGTTTTAGTGTCAGACAATGGTGTTTTTTTCCACCACAGGCTTGACACTAATCCCTCCACCAATTACTCCAGTAACCAATGCCCCAAAGGTGCCCACGAAGAGCCAAATTGCCTTCAGAAGCGGCCTGGGGCAGCTGTCAGTTGTTATTTTTAAGGTGGGAAGAGGCCAATAACCATAGACCTTACCATCCCGATAATGTTACCCTCCAGTTGTCAATTTAACCTTTACTCCCCCTTTTTTATAATCAGCCAAGGTTAAACAATATAAGGTCCATTATTTATTGGCCCATTCCCATCCTAAAAATACAAGCCCCCATCTGCCCCAGAAGCGGACCTTCACATTAGATGGTCCACTTTTGACAGCAGCAGACTCTTCCCGGCATCACTGGGGCTTTGGGCACTGGGGTAATGGGGACAACAGTGTCAGCCCTAGGGTGGATAAAAACACTGCTGGTTGGAAATGGATGGAAATGGGCCAATAAATAATGGTACTTTATATTGTTTAACCTTGGCTGGTCAGTGGGGTCCCGACACCCAGGGCCCCCTCATTCAGCTGTTTGGGAAGGCAGTCGCGCTTGCCGTAGCGCTGAGAGCTTCTCTCTGATTTTCCTAGGCCAACTGACAACACGTTTATCGGCCATGCTGGCCTACAGTGGATATAAAAAGTCTACACACCCCTGTTAAAATGTCAGGTTTCTGTGCTGTGAAAAAATGAGACAAAGATTTCAGAACTTTTCCACCTTTAATTTGACCTATAAACTGTACCACTCAATTGAAAAACAAACAATATTTTAGATGGAGGGAAGAAAGCAAAAAATAAAAAATAATGTAGTTGCATAAGTGCACACCCTCTTATAACTGGGGATCTAGCTGTGTTCTGAATTAAGCAATCACATTCAAAATCATGTTAAATAGGTATCAGCATACACGTGCCATCATTTAAATTGCCTCTGATTAACTCCAAATAAAGTTCATCTTCTGTAGTTGGTCTTTCCTGAAATTTTCTTAGTCACATCCCACAGCAAAGCAATGGTTCACAGAGAGCTTCCAAAGCATCAGAGGGATCTCATTGTTGAAAGGTATCAGTCAGGAGAAGGGTACAAAGACTTTCCCTCACCCATGACGGCACCCCATGCGACCAGGGACCTCCCATCCGGGACAGGAAACCTGAGAAGATAAAAGGTTCACCACCTTCCTCCGGATAGGAAGTCCCTGGGAAGAATGGAAGACGGTTCTCACCTGCAGCTGGGGGAAGGCCTGGGTTTTGATCCGGTGAGAGAGGTGGCCTAATCCTCCCTGGTGTATGGCGCCTAAAGTCTGTCTTCCCCCTGCTTTCCGGCGCCAGTTCCTGAGGGAGCCGCAGTGGCAGTGTTCAGGCGGCTCCCTCACGCTCTCCGGTACCAGCCCTACTCCAAGATGGCGGCCGTGCGCGGAAACGGCTTCTGCGCATGCGCGGGCGCTGGGGCGCCCGCTGATGACGTCACGCGCGTCGCGCAGAGTAAGGGGGCGGGGCTTAACCCAGAAGCGCGGGAAAAGGCGCCGGGAACAGCCGAGGCGAGTCCTAAATATAAAAATGCGACCACAGGGGGAACCAGCCAGCTGATGTAGCACACAGTGCTGTGCTGAAGAGGCTCCATTTGCTCCAGTATGACAGAGACAACAGATGGACGCGCTGAACCCCTGGACACCTCGAGGCCCGCAAGTCCGGTACCGGTCCTGAGGAATGGGAATAGAAAGAGCTTGGTGAGATTGATCCTGTTTTCTCATTAATGGGGTGTTGTTTGACTTGTTTTTAGGTTTCAAAGACCCCCAAAAAGGCAGCAGCCAAAACAAAGCATAAAGAGTGTGCGGGATGTAAAGTGGCCCTAGCATCCTCTTATTCCAAGCCGTTGTGTACACCCTGTATTGACAAATTGGTGTCAGAAGAGTCCCACAGCCTTTCCAGAAGTATGAGGTCCCTAATACGTTCGGAGGTCAGGGCTTCCTTAAAGTCATTTAGCAAAGGTGGCCCTAGGTCTCCAGACAGATCACCGGATTATAGGGACTCTGATATAGATTATTCAGACGTTAAGGAAGGGAAGCGGGTCAATTACTGTCTGATGACTCTTCATCCTCTGAAGACGAGGAGTCAGGAAATTGCCTGTTTCCACCTGAAGACACTCAACATTTATTATAAGCAGTCAGAGCAACAATGCAGTTGGAAGATGTGAAACAGCCAAAGTCAGCTGCTGACCAAGCGTTTCAGGGGTTAGGGCCCAGAAGACATAGGGTCTTTACCTTACACGAAAATCTCCAAGCATTAATCCAAAAGGAATGGAGCAATCCTGATAGAAAGTTTTTTGTTCCTGGCTCGGTTAAGAGGAAATATCCCTTTGAAGAGAAAGTAGCTGCTATTTGGGACAAGGCCCCTACTGTGGACGCCCCAGTAGCCAAAATTGCTAAAAAATCTGCCTTGCCTTTTGATGATTTGGGTAGTCTGTCTGACCCCTTAGACAAGAAAGCAGATATCTACCTAAAGAAGGCATGGGAATCTACTTCGGCCTGTCTGAGACCAGCGGTCGCAGCATCTTGGGTATCTTAGGTCCCTGCGTATCTGGTTAGACCAGTTAGAACAGCATATTAAGGACAAAAAAACTAGAGAGGAGTTGTTAGCCTCCCTTCCCACCTTTTCAAAAGCTGCCGACTATCTTGCTGTTGACCTCGACTGATATAATTAAATTTTCGGCCAGATCGTCCGCCATGTCAAATGCAGCGAGGAGGGCTATCTGGCTGAGATCTTGGAAAGCGGATCAAGGCTCCAAGGCCAGACTGTGCTCCATTCCATGTGAAGGAGATAGGCTTTTTGGGTCATCTCTTGATGACATACTTGATAAAGCCTCAGATAAAAAGAAGGGGTTCCCGGTTCCCCAGCGCCCCTCCTTTTTTCGTAAATACCAGAACAAGAAACAAAGAGGTAGGCAGTTTGATAGGAGGGAAAAAGACAAGTTCCCTAAGCGATCTGGGGGGTTTCTCTTTAAATCCCAGGACCCCAGATCTAAAGAAAAGCAACAATGACGCCGAGTCCCAGGTGGGGGGAAGATTATCTCCTTTCCTCCTGGCCTGGAAAACAGTAACCAAAAACGGTTGGGTCCTAGGAGGTATCTGGGAAGGTTTTCGGCTAGAGTTTCTTTCCTTTCCTCGGGATTCATTCATTCAGACAGACTGCCCCAGAGATCAGACAAAAAGACAGGCCCTAGAGTCAGAGGTCTTACTTCTGCTAAAGAAAAGGGTTGTCATCCCTGTTCTACAGGCAGAGAGAGGCAAGGGCTTTTACTCCCCCCTTTTTTTTAGTAAGGAAACCCAACGGTTCCTTCCGGGTAATACTAAACTTGAAGAAACTAAACAAGTTTCTAAAGTACAAAAAGTTCCGTATGGAGACTCTGAAATCAACCATAGAGCTTCTGTCAAAAGATTGCTGGATGGCGACTCTAGACTTAGAGGACGCGTATTACCATGTGCCTATTCATGCATCCTCCCAAAATTTTTTGCGGATAGCAGTCTGGGTTCAAGGACAATGCCTACATCTTCAGTACAAGGCCCTGCCATTTGGGGTTTCACAAGCCCCCAGAATTTTTACAGAAAGTCATCGCAGAAGTGGCTTCCTTTCTAAGATTATCAGGGATCTCGATCCTACCATATCTGGACGACTTCCTGTTTATTTCCCAAACAAGGGAAAAATTAGCCCAAGACATCAGTGTTGCCTGTTCCCTGTTAAAAGATCTTGGATGGAAAATAAATTGGGAAAAATCCTGCCTAACGCCATCACAGACCTGCGTGTTTTTAGGCATCCTCTTAGACTCCTGAGCAGAGAAAACGTTCCTTCCATCGGCCAAGATAATCTCCATCAGGGATCATGTATTGGATCTCTTCTTTCAGAAATGCAATAGCAGTCCTGGGTCACTTGACGGCAACGATTCCGGCAGTCCCGTATGCACAGGCTCACTCGAGGGAGCTACAGTCCTGCATACTACATCATTGGGACGGCCGCAAACAGTCATTGGATCAGCCCTTTCTTCTATCCTCAGTGGCAAGAATGTCCCTCCTTTGGTGGACTGTACCAGAGAATCTCTCGGTAGGAGTACCCTGGTCCTTTCAGGATCCAATTTTGATAACCACGGACGCCAGCCCATGGGAATGGGGAGCCCACTCCAGGGGCAGATACTGGCAGGGGAGGTGGGATTTGAAAACCAGAAAATCGACCTCAAACTTCAAAGAATTAAAGGCAGTAGAGATGGCGCTAAAATCAGCGATTCTGGACATATCGCACAAGAAAATAGTCATTTATTTGGACAACTCAACAACAGTCGCATACATCAACTATCAAGGGGGAACAAGAGTACCATCGCTGGCAAAGCTTTGTCAGCAGATCTTTCAACTAGCGGAGCAACAAAGCTTGTTTCTATCAGCAGTTCACATAAAAGGGGAGGAGAATGTTGTGGCCGATTATCTAAGCCAGTGTTTCCCAACCAGTGTGCCTCCAGCTGTTGCAAAACTACAACTCCCAGCATGCCCACACAGCAAAAGGCTGTCCGAGCATGCTGGGAGTTGTAGTTTTGCAACAGCTGGAGGCACACTGGTTGGGAAACACTGATCTAAGCAGGGTTCAGTTGAAACAGGGGGATTGGTGCCTAAATCCAGAAATCTTCTCCCAGCTAGTCCAAAGGTTTGGTCTTCCCTCGGTAGACCTTTTTGCATCCAGAAAAAAACGGAAAGTGAAGAGATTTTTTTCGCTCAACCGGCTCGGACGATCCAACAGCCCTAGATGGATTGGCGCAGGACTGGTCAAAGGAGGAGGGGTACGCCTTCCCTCCATTTTCCCTAATCCCGCAAGTCCTAAAGAAAGTTCAGAGGGAAAAAGCCAAAATTACTCTGATTGCGCCAGCATGGCCGAAAAGGTCATGTTATTCCAACCTACTGCAGCTAGCAACAGCACCCCCATGGATGCTGCCTCCCCTAAAAGACCTATTATTCCAAGGTCCGATTCTGCATCCCAATCCAGAAATTCTACACCTGGCAGTCTGGAGGTTGAAAGGGGGATCTGGTTAGGTCGTCGTCTTTCCCAATCTGTAGTATCCACCATGTTGGGTAGTAGAAAAACCACTACAGCTAGGAAGTATAATAAAGTCTGGGAAATTTTCTCATCCTTTTTAGGTTTCAGTCCTGACCCTTTTTCTCCTCCTGAGGTTCCTAAGATTCTTGATTTTTTACAGGCCGGTCTTGACAAGGGGCTTAAGGCTTCTACCCTAATAGTCCAGGTGGCAGCTTTGAGTTATTTTTTTGATTGTCAGCTAGCCCTTCATCCTTGGGTAAAAAGGTTTCTGTCGGCGGCTTCCAGGATCCGTCCCTCGATAAGACCTTTGTCCCCTCCTTGGGACTTAAATACGGTACTGACGGCCCTGTCACAGAAACCTTTTGAACCTTTGTCAGAGATCCCCATAGATGTGCTCTCCTGTAAGATGTCCTTTTTACTGGCCATTACTTCGGCTAGAAGAATCTCGGAAATCCAGGCCTTCTCAGCTTTTCCACCTTATACGCAGATCTTAGAGGATAAAGTCATCATTAGACCTCTCCCTTCCTTTCAGCCAAAGGTAGTTACCGATTTCCATAGAAGTCAGGACATTATTCTGCCATCTTTTTGTACAAATCCCTCCAATGACTTAGAAAGAGAGTATCATTGTCTGGATTTAAGGAGATGCCTCTTAAATTATCTGGAATCTACCTCAGCTTGGAGATTAGATGAAAACCTACTTATCCAGTTTTGGGGAAGGAATAAGGGGCGGAAAGTGTCTACTGCAGTTATTGCTAGATGGGTCAAAAAAGCCATCTCCAAAGCCTACCTTGCACAGGGTCTCCCTCCACCTTCGGGATTTGGAGCCCACTCCACCCGGTCGGTGGCTACATCTTGGGCCGAGAAGGCGGACGCCTCTCTGGCTCAGATCTGTAGAGCAGCTACGTGGAGTTCCCCACATACCTTTTTGAAACATTACAGACTCCAGCTTCATGCAGACACAGCCTTTGGTAGAAAAGTACTTCAGGCAGTAGTCCCTCCCTAGGTCACCATTAATAGTCTATCTCGCATGGGGTGCCGTCATGGGTGAGGGAAAACGACATTGCTTACTGATAATCGTTTTTCTCGATACCCATGACGGCACCCCCTAGTTTCCCCCCCCCCCATAAAAAAAAAAAAGATATATATATTTATATATAAATATACTGGCACTTATAGGATTATTTCTTCCTGGAACAATTGTGCTCTAACGAGTTCCAGGTTCAGGTTGTAGAGATATGATTTACCATATTGGATCTCTCTTTCTTACGTGTTTCACCTCCGCAGTACTGTTTATTACTATCACTGGTGCTTGGTGGGAGTGTGAACCTTTTATCTTCTCAGGTTTCCTGTCCCGGATGGGAGGTCCCTGGTCACATGGGGTGCCGTCATGGGTATCGAGAAAAACGATTACCGGTAAGCAATGTCGTTTTCCGCTAACTTGTGAAAAAAAATGAAATCATACATGAACTCACCATGCCCCTCCGTGAATACTTTGGGGTGTCTTCTTTCTAAAATGGTGTCATTTGGGGGGTATTTATACTATCCTGGCATTCTATCACCTGAAGAAACATGACAGGTGCTCAGAAAGTCAGAGCTGCTTCAAAATGCAGAAATTCACTTTTTTGCACCATAGTTTGTAAACGCTATAACTTTTACCCAAACCAATAAATATACACTTATTGCATTTTTTTTTATCAAAGACATGTAGAACAATAAATTTAGAGAAAAATTTATATAGAAATTAAGTTTTTTTAAAAAACATTTTACAACAGAAAGCGAAAAATTTCATTTTTTTGCAAAAATTTCGGAAATTTTTTATTAATATCAAAAATAGTAAAAATGTCAGCAACAATGAAATACCACCAAATGAAAGCTCTATTAGTGAGAAGAAAAGGAGGTAAAATTCATTTGGGTGGTAAGTTGTATGACCGAGCAATAAACCGTGAAAGTAGTGTAGTGCAGAATTGTAAAAAGTGGTCTGGTCATTAAGGGTGTTTAAGCTAGGGGGGCTGAGGTGGTTAAAGGGGTTCTCCTGAAATCAAGAAAATGAAAATACTTACATATTACTTTATTATAATCTATTTCCAAAAACCTTTCATTAATTGTAATGGCTTGTTCCCATTCCTACTGAGGTTCATCTTATCATCTGTATTCAGGATCTTAATCTCTGACCAGCCGAGCAGATGGGAGGATGAGGTAGTTGTTTAGCT